>VUQH01034279.1:11030-31423 GCA_015106775.1 Etroplus canarensis
CACACACACACACTGTGAGAACCAGAGCTTAGAATAGTTAAAGCCCTAGAGACAAAAGTGGTACATCACAGCAGATCAAACTCAACCCGAGGCTTAAGGCGTGATGCTCTGCAGGCTTACATACACATACAAACAGAGAAAAACAAATGTGCGATACATATTCATCATACTCTCTATGAAAAAAAAATAGATTCTCCTATTTCCTCTGATAGTCATTGTTTACATTTGGTAAGAAATTTTGATAGGACTTGTGTATCATAGCATGAGTTACGTGTAGAAGTGGCCAGCAGTTTTCATATACAAAGTAAAATTCTTATCATTATGTTAAATGCCTGGTTTTGCAGTATTAACAGTTTTCTATTGCATTTTTTCCCATTCATTACAACTGTACTAAGAAGCAGCCTACTGAAAAATGACGCAAACACAGAAGTGCTGAAAACTGCAGTTCCTCTATGGACCACTTGAGGCTGGCTCCAAAAATGAGAAAATTCCCATAGAACATTCCAAACCTCCTCTGGCATTAACATCAGCACAAAAACTGTGTGCCGAGTGCTTCATGGGATGGGTTTCCATGGCAGAGGAGCTGATTGCAAGCTTTACTTCACCAAGAACAATGCCGAGAGGTGTAAAGCACACCACTACTGGACACTAGAGCAGTGAAAAAAAGTCTGAGTGACAAATCCTAAAATGGAAAATCCTAAAATGGATGGAAAAGTCTGGGTTTGGTGAATGCCAACAGAACATTACCTGCCTGACTGTGCCAACTGTAAAGTTTAGTGGAGGAGGGGTAATTCTCCAGTATGGGGTTGAATGGTTGGAGGAGTTTGGCGTGGATGAACTTGACTGGTTCACACAGAGACCTGACTTAAACCCCATTGTGAACCTGGCCCATTCACCCAACATCAGGGTCTGACTGGATGAACGGGCAAAGATTCCCACAGACACACTCCAAAATCTTTAGAAAGCCCCACAAGAGTGGAAGCTTCAAAGTGAGGACCAACTCCATATTAATACAGGTGGTTTTAGAACAGGGTGTCATGAAAACTCCTTTTGAGGTAATGTGTAGGTGGCCCAGTACTTTGGTCTACTTTTGATTGACAGGCATGCTGACATGGGCAAGTGTAGATGCTAGCTGTCTCCCAGGCATCACTTTTCCAAATTCAAACCACTTAAGTGAATACCTTGTTGTGTGGGTAACATTCTGGAATTTTTTTAGTGTGTTTCTTAGACCTAATTAGTCGATAGTCGTGTCCTTCCATTGCACCAGTAGAGTTTACAAATGCACCTTGCTAATCAAGTTCACTAGTGTTAGCTGATAACTTTGCCCTCCACCCTCTCAATCAAATGTGGTAACTTCTGGCTCCAAAAGACAAAACGACAACCATGGTGGTGGCCAAAACTCTAAGGTTGAGGCTTCAAAATGCAGTATCCAAAACCAGTTTGCAATGGCGCAGTGACTTTGTCCATCTTTCATGTACAGTCTACTGTATACGTACATGGGGATAATTTTTATATAAAAATGTATCTTCGCCTACTCTCTCGTCTTCTACCCAAGGGGTCACTGCAACAGATTACATCAGATTGGTAATTTGGTTTTACGCCAGATGCCCTTCTTGATGCAACCCTCCATGGTGAGAGGGACTTATGGGGATAATTTTTTATAACGAACCTAGTTAAATTGTATTCAATTTTAAAGTTATGCATTACTGGCGGCGTGCCTGCTCCCCCGATCTAATTTAAGTCTCTGCGGCTAACACCACTGTGTCTGTGGTATCAGTGCCATTTAGAACATTCTTAATGCAATCATCTGACAGATAAAAGGGATTAATGTGTGGTTAATTGTACCAGCCAGTCCAAGAATTTTGTGCTCCAGTTTCAGCGAGTGAAATTCAAGTATTTTTTTCTGCATGTTACTTAGCACTAATGACCAGGTATCTGTGTCTGTGTGAGGCTTTAAAACGGGGGTTCACAAACCAGTGGGTGATGGCTCGACGTCTACACTTATCTTTTATTAACAGCCTATATATGGTGCACATGTTTATTGCACAGCCCAAAAAATATGGTAGAACAAACGATATTTACATATTGTGAAATATGTTCTGAAATAAAAACTAACTTCTGAAGCAGCCTGACACTAAAATAGTCTACCTAGAGTCTGTCTTGTCTCCTGTGTTTGTTCTGCCCCAGAAAGCTGTACTATAATGGTTCATTCATTCACTAACTTTAGCCCAGAGCTGTACAAGTTTTTACTCTCTTTCTCTCTCTCTCTCTCTCTCTCGCTCTTTCTTTCTTTCGGTTTGTGTTTCTTCCGAAAGGAGAACACAAGAGAATATGGTGCTCCCAGTCCCAAACACTGTGTGACAACATCACAGCAGGGTGAGCAAATACTACTGAGCCATCTGTGAACTTCAGGCAAAAGTGTTCACGCAGGGAATGTTTGCACTGCTTTAATGTTAGAGTTAAGAAAAGAATATGCAATCTATTTGGAAAGCAATGCTCAGACTGGAAAAGCCTACCAGAGCAGAAAATGCATAGTGTATTATACAAGTATTTGGCTGGATATCACGGCAATAAGTCAAGTCAAAAGTACACTATATGGGCAAAAGTATCGGGCTGCATTTCTTGATCACTAATTTCATTATAAAATATATAAAATCAAGCAGCTAGCCATGCAATCTCCCTTCACAGAGATTTGCAGAAGAATGGATTGTTCTAAAGAGCTCACTGAATTCCAGCATGGAACTATAAGTGGAAACCACCATTGCAACAAGTCAGTTGGTGAAATTTCTTCCTTCCAAGATGTTTCAAAAGTGTTTAGGAATCGCAAAAACTCAGCTACAAAGTGACAGAACACGTAAAGTTACGGAGCGGGGTTGCCAAGTGCAGAAAGGGGCCAGTGCTCTGCTGACTCATTCAATTCAGTTCTATTCTATCTGATTAGAATTAGTGCCAATTTACAACAAAAGTTGCCTTAAGGCACTTCACACTGTAAGGCAGGGGTCCCCAACCCCCGGTACCGGTCCGCAGACCATTTGGAACCGGGGCGCAAAGAAAAAATGTTGTGGTTAAAATGTTTTTTTTCTTTCTTCTTCCGGATCTTATTTTGAAAAAAAAAAAACAAAAAAAAACTGTTTCCGCCCTTGCCTCACTAACCGCACTCGACTCGGGAACATCGTTTCACGCATCAGCGACACAAGTTAACCCTTGAAAATAAAATTCACTGAAGAGCTTTTTTGGGAAGGAACGAGCAAGCAATGGGACAGCAGAAGGGTCACGGACCACCAGCAAAAAGAAAGCTACATTTAGAAGAAAATACAAAGATTCTTTCCTAAGTTACTGGTTCATTAAAACAGGTAATACGCATGCTCCTCACCCACTGTGACCGACTGGCTAATGAACCCTTTAAAGCGCCACATTACAATTACTTAATTCAATGCTTCCACATTTCATTATATAATCCCAATGTGGCGCTTTAAAGGGCCGAATTACATGATATTTTTGACGTCAAATCGGTGACCGGAAGTAGGGGCGGGGCCGGAAGCGGTCCGCAAGCCACGAGTTTGACACCCCTGGTGTAAACTGATGCAAAGGGGGACCAACTCTATATTAATGCCTATGTATTTAGAATGGAATATCAAAAAAGCTCCTGTGGGTGTAATGTGTAGGCTCTCCAATACTTTAATGCATATAGTGTAGGTTGTAGTCATTATTTTATATTTAAGTTACCCTAGAAACTTTAGGCACATTCTCTTAATAATACATCCCTAGAAATTCAAAGGTAAGATAAAAACCTTGTTATATTTAACAGCTAATGTCATCCCAGTATAACACACTTGCTTTTAATGGGTCGAATAAAAAGTTTAACATGTTTATAAAATTCTGTATTTATTGCTGCACTAACCCCATTACATTTAATTTTACTGATGAATAACTGAGACTGAAATAATGAGCAATGCTGCCTTAGGTTTTACTGATACTCAAGTATATGAATAATTAAGATATTTACTGTTGGCAGTATGCATTATATATCTAAATATGATTGAAATATAAAAAAGAGTCCTGAGGGGTGTCTGGAGGTCTTCCTATAAAGGGTATATGCAGCCTAAAAGACAAAACCAAAGACAAACAAAAATGTCATAAAGTAATAATGGAGAGCAACAGAATGAAAAATTTCCTCAAATGCCTTTAAAGAGCTCCAATGAGACTTCAGTTCTAAGCAGAGTTCAAGTCTAGTTCTGAGCTGAAGTGTTACTGTCACTTTGAAGAATTCTGGCTAGTTTACTCCTTAATTAGTCACTTTCAGCGTCGTGGGCCAGCCCCGATATTCCACTTTTAATGAGAATTTGAAAACATTTTCAAAGCTTAGTCTTACACGCTGAAAATACACTGCAAAAGTGGACACTCTCACTCTCAAGGCTTAAAAAATTACTTGTTTCATGAAAGCAGAACCATTGGAGTGTAGCCCCCCTGACTTAAACAAGTTGTCATTGGAAGTTTAATTTATTTTTACCCTTTATTTCACCGGGAGCTCTTGAAATTAAGAATCTATTTTGCGAGAGCATCCTGGGCTGACAGACAGCATTACCCTAGCATGTTGCTCAATGGCACGGGAAACCAGAGCTCCTGGAGAAAACCTGCAGCATTCAAACTCCACACTGAAGGGCCCTGCCTGGGTTTGAACCCAGGACCTGCTTGCTTTGAGCCAACAATGCTGCCTAATAACTGCCCCAATTTTCAGATATTTTCAATAAAAGGCACCCAGGGGATATTTGTGATCTAAATTTGAAGGGCTTGTTCACCCTGCTTCTTCCTTTATGTTGAACTAAATCTTTTTTTTTTTTGGACCTGCAGATGACCCCTGTTTAATGAGTCAGAGTTGAGAAGAAAAATACAGTCCAGAGGAAAAGGCCATTGTATACACAGTCCTCCATTTTCAGAGTATTTTCTAAAGTAAAGAGACAATTGGCTAATAAGCAGTTTCATTTCCAGGTGAGGCCTGTCCCCATTTATTCCAGGACAAACTAAGTGGATAAGTGATCTGGAGCTGATTCACTCCACTCATTCCACCACGATGCACCACTGAACACCACAGGAAATCACTGGCTGTTGAACTTAAAAGCTCCTCCCCTTGATTATTTTCCTATTGCCATACTTTGTGTATACTGTAAGTAGCATTTTTTAAAACTTTGGACCACCTATGTTACACATTGGACTTTCTTGCATACAAGGTTCATATGTTTTATCTTATTGTATCTTTATTTTCTATCTTTCATATTGATATTTATATATATTGAATGAAGTGTCTGTAATGTACACAATTTCCGCCCCTGGGATTAATAAAGTATTCTGATTCTGTGTTTACTACCACCTAAACTTGCTTTTGGTGGTAGTAAACACAGCATTTGGTGATGTCAGTGAGTTCTAGATTTCAGGCAGTCACTGACTGCAATGGATTTTCATCTTAGTACCAAAGATAATCCTTATATTTAAGATTATGTTAATTTGTAGCATTACTTTTGAGACTCTGAAAATGTGGTATGATGTATAAAAATGACTTTAATTCCTAAACAGTTGGTGCAATTCTTTTGCTAAACCCCTTCAATTAAAGCCTATAATTTAATGACATTTTGACTGTTTGATTTACTGTGCTGGTACACAGACATTGAATTGGACATTAACAGTGTAATTGTCCCCAAACTTATGGCCATAATCATATGTATGTAACTGGTTGCGTGTCTGCGTCTGTGTGCATGTGACTGGCTCCCTGGAGAGAGCCTAACATTTCATTTGGCGACTCAGTGGACTGGGACAAAGTACTGATGAACCGTCAATCCCCTCTTTGTTCCTAACCATCCGGGGTGGGCTATCTTGCATCACCACTTGCTGTATGCATGTCTCTGTATGTGTGCGCATGCGTCTCTGTGTGCGATCCTGTCACCCACAGCCAAAACATTTACACCACAATACGAGATGCCAGGCTGCAGGCAACCCAACAATTAAACTCGGTAAATAAATAAGCTATCTATGAATTATGTATTCAGAAAGCGGGGTGAGGTGCTGTGATGTGAGGGCTGCAGGCAGATGATGCTCCCTGCTATATCAGGCTGAAAGGATTTCCTGTGAGTCAGGATTTTTGAGGAATAGAGCCAGAGAGCGAACTACGTGATTTGTGTTGGGTATATTTGTGTGTGTGCACCTACTGAGGATTGTCACTGGGGGAAATGGAGATTCGTCTGATGACTCATCCCCCCCGAAAGACAGACAGAAATACAGACAGACACTGGGAGCGACAGGTAGAAACCTGCAGAGTAAACTGATAGAAAAAGAAGAAAGGAGGAAAGAATAAAGAGAATTTGAAACACACTGACAAGGGTGCTGATTCACTGCATTCACTTTTCAGCAGGGCATCGCACAACTTCAGGTGGCTGATTAACAGCAAAACATTACAGAGTATTTATAGAAAACTACAATTCAACAGAGCAAACTCCAGTCCTGTATCGGCTGGCACTAAAAAACAAACTGATCTAGTGATAGGGATGTTTCTGCCGACTCATTTACTTATCGTTTAAATGAGAGAGAAAAACATTAGATTAATCGACTTGTTTAAAACCAAGTCACAGGACTCTATGCAGTCCTGTGAAAAACTAAGTACATCTCATGATTCAATAGGTTGCAAAAACTTTAACGGTTTTCTGTACTACTTCCAGTATCTGACATTGTTATGGAGTTTTGGCCCACTCGTCTTTATAACATTGCTTCAGTTCACTGAGGTTTGCTGGAATCCATTTATGCCCCGCCACAGCATTTCAATGAGGTTGAGGTCTGGACTTTGAGTAGGCCATTGCAGCACTTTCTTTTTCAGCCATTCTATTGTAAATTTGCAGCTGTGCCTGGGCTCATATTTCTGTTTCAACCAAGCTTTAGCTTTCAGACAGATGGCCTCACATTTGACTATACAAAACGTTATTATACAGAGGAGTTCATGACCTACTCAATGACTGCAAAGTGCCCTGGTCCCATGGCTGAAAAACAAGCCTAAAAACAATGACTCCTCCACTTCCATGCTTGACAGTTGGTAAGACGTGTGTGTGTTGATACACTGAATTTGGCATTCATCAAATGTGCATTATGGTCAAGCATCTCCACCTTGGGCTTTCTGTTCAAAGGATATTGTTCCAGAAGTTCTGTGATATGTTCAGATGGGACTTTCAAAATCTAAGCCATGCTGTCATGTTCTTTTAAGAAAGAAGAGGGTTTCTCCTGGCAACCCTTCTAATCAAGCCATACTTGTTCAGTCTTTCTATATAATTACAGTCGAGAATTTAAAGTGCCTTGCAAGAGCATTCATATGCACTGAACTTTTCCACATTTTGTTTCATCACAACAGCAAAGGTAAATGGATTTTACTGGGATTTTACGTGACAGATCAACACAAAGTAGTGCATAATTGTGAAGTCGAAGGAAAATTAATAAATTTTTTTACAAATATAAATCTGAAAAGTGCGCCACGCATTTCATGATGTGCCAAATGTTTTTAGCTGGTGAAAGGTCTGGACTGCAGGCAGGCCAGTCCAGCACCTGGACTCTTCTACTATGAAGCCATGCAGTTGTAATAGCTGCAGTATGTGGTTTAACATTGTCTTGCTGAAATACGCAAGGCCTTCCCTGAAAAGATGTCATCTGGAGGGGAGCATATGTTGCTCTTAAACCTGTATATACTTTTCAGTACTCATGGGGCTTTTCTAGATGTGCAGGTTGCCAGTACCATAGGTACTAATGGTGAAGAGCTGCAGGATTTTGAACTGAGTGTTGATAACAAGCTGGATGGTCCCTCTCCTCTCGGAGGACCCATCATCCATGATTTTCAAAAAGAACTTCATGTTTTCATTCTTCTGACCACAGAACAGTTTTCCACTTTGCCTCAGTACATCTTAAATAAGCTTTGGCATGCAGAAGACAGCAGTGTTTCTGGATCATGTTCACATATGGCTTCTTCTTTGCATGACAGAGCTTTAACTTGCATTTGTGGATGGCACGATCAACTGTGTTCACAGACAATGATTTGTGGAAGTGTTGAGCTCATGCAGTGATTTCCATGACAGGATCATATCTGTTTGTAATGCAGTGTTGCCTGAGGGCCCAAAGATCACCAGCATCCAAAATTGGTTTTCTCCTTTGCATGCAGAGATGTCTCCAAATTCTCAGAATTTTTTGATGATATTATGTACTGTACATGATAGAATATAAGTGTTTGCAAGGTTACGTTGAGGAACATTATTATGAAATCGCTCCATGATTTGTAGACACAGTTTCCGGAAGACTGCTGAACTTCTGCCCATCTTTACTTCTGAGAGACTCCGCCTCTCTGAGGTGCTCTTTTTATACCCAATCACATTACCAGCTCGTTCCCAAATTACTTCATCAGTTGCCACATATTCCTCCAGCTGTTTCTTTTTAGTACCACTTTCTTTTCCAGCCTTTTGTTGGCCTTGTCCCAACTTTTTGTGAGACATGTTGCTGCCATCAAATTTTCATCAAATAGTAAAATGTCTCACTTTTAACATTTGATATGTTTTCTGTTCTTTTGCGACTAAAATATTGGTTCATGATTTGGAAGCCAGTGAATTATGTTTTTTATATATATATTTTACACAGAGTCTCAGCCTTTTCAGAGTTGAGGCTGTATATACAGTCTATAATAGAGAAATGCAATTTTGTATGTATTATGGTCATACACACTAATGTAGTTTTAAAATAAAAACCCAATTCATTCAAATAAAATAGGGAGTTTTAAATTAAATCTGTGTGTGGGCTTGTGCATGTGTGTGGGGATGACCCCAAAATCATAGTGAGACAAGAATGGAAACGACAATGTAAGCAAACCTGAGAAAGAGGAAAGTGTGTGTGTGTGCACGTTGCTGCATTTTGTGTGCGTTGTGCAGACGGTGTTTTGGTGTGTGAGCGTGTGCGCGTGATGGCATGGCTGACTGACCGGCCCACTGAGGCTGGACAAGATGAACGAAAGGTCAGGAGATGTCATGCAAAGCTGAAAAACACACACTCGAGCACACACAGTCCATCTTAACCTTGTGACTGAGTATGGATCAGAGGTTCTCAGTGTGCTTGAAAGCATGAAATAAAATGAGGCACTTTTATGATCGGGTCAGATCCCGTCCCGCACAAATCTGTCTTCCTGTTAGCGTTGAGTGTTTCCATAAATTACCAGCAGCCTGAGGGAGGAAATGCATTGGAGTACATGAGAGGCTGTCTCCACGGTAACTTGCCCTGATATGCCGGACTGTGCCGGTGTTTGGCAAATCAGCTAAATGATATTTGTTTAAGTCCTTTAGAGCATAAAGGTAGCATTAGTGAGCCGGCTGTTGACAGTGGAAATGACTTTGCATTCTCTCATCATGTACTGAACCAGACACCATCAGTGCGCTAAGTGTTTCTTTTCCATTTCTACATAATCTCTGTTCTATTACCAGCCCAAAATTAGATATAGTTTTACATTACAATAACTTTTTAAAGGGTGAGCTTAGCAAAGTGTTAACAGAAAACTATGACGAAAAACTCTTAATGATCAGTTCATGTAGGTCCAACACTGCTAGTTTATGTTATGTCACTCATGCAGTGGTTTACACATTCGCCTTAAAAGCGATAGGTCCCTGGAGGGTTGCGTCAGGAAGGGCATCCAGTGTAAAAACCTCACCAAATTAGCAATGCGGATAAGTCCACTGTGGCGACCCCTGGGTGGACAATACAAGGGAGCAGCTGAAGGTACATTTCATTAGGTCCCTGCAGTATTCTTAGTTAATGTATTTATGTTAGTATCAGCAGCTAATGTTTGGACCTTAGAGTTAGAGACTTCACATTAATTACACGTACTGGAAGAGAAAAAAACCATGATGCTAAAATAACCCTAACTTTGGTTTCTGTCCCTACCTGAGCTACACAGAGAGACTGAGCGCTGAGCTATAGTGACACTCACACCTTCAGCTGCTCTGTTGTATGTCCTCAAGGAGTTGCCACAGCGGATGAATCTGCATAGGTGATTTGGCACAGATTTTACGCCAGACGCCCATCTTCTTACAACCCTCCCACTGTGGGAGGAGTCTGTGTCTCTGCCTGGGCTTGAAGCAGGGACTGTTTGCTTGAGAGGTTAACGTGTAACCTACTACACTATGGAAACACTTATGGTGACATTTATGACTGTGATAAAAGGCTTCATGCCCATGAAGGCTTTAGTTAGTCTTTTTACATTTAAGGTTAAAGTTTCTACACTCCTAAGAGAAAGAAATGCCATTTTATTCAAATTAATATTAAAGCAAAAACATTATATGGATAAAAATATTGGGCCACCTACACATTACATCTACAGGAGCTTTTATTATATTCCATGCAAAATCTGTAGACATTAATATGTATTTGGTCCCCAATTTGAAACTGTAGTCCATCCCAAAGGTGTTCAGTGGGGTTGAGGTCAGGGCTCTGTGTGAGCCAGTCAAGTTCTTCCACACCAGCCTCATCCAACCATACCTTTATGGACTTTGGTTTGTGCATTGGGGTACAGTCATACTGGAACAAAAACAGACGTTCCCCAAGAATTTCCAACAAAGTTGAAAACAGAATTGTCCAGAAAGTTTTGCTAAGCTGAAGTACACAGATTTTCCTTTACTGGAACTAAGGGGCCCTGGCCAACTCCAGAGAAACATCCTCACGGCATTAGCCCTCCTCCACCAAAGTGCAGTCAGGCAGGTAACTTTTTCCTGGTAACCCAGAATCACCGACCTCCAGGTAGAGAAGGGTGATTCATCACCCCACAGAACACATTTCTGCTGCTCCAGAGCGTGCTTTACACCACTCTATCCACTAATGTAAGGCATGCATACAGCTGCTTGGCCATGGAAACCCATGCCATCTGGCATTATGCTTCCATTAATGCCAGAGGAGGTCTGGAACTCCTCCTTTGCAATGACTTATGCACTATGCACATCAGCGTTCAGAAACCCCACTCTGTAACTTTACATGCTCTGCCACTTAGTGGCTGAGTTGTTGTCATCTACTTTGCAAAAATAATGCTTGCAGCTTATCACAGATTATCTCATGGAAAGAAATTTCGAGAATTGAGTTGTCGCAGTGGCAGCATCCTATTATAGTTCCACACTCGATTTCAGTGTGAGCTCTTCAGGATGACCCATTCTTCCACAAATATTGTGGCTGCAAGGCTAGGTGCTAGAAACCTGCCTATTCCTCTCAAAGCCAAATACAATTTAGCTCATTCATTTCGATCTGTATATATGAAGTCTTTACATATGATTCTCCAAGGGCAACAGCACTAATATGGTGCCTAGAAACTGAAAATCTTTTCTGAATACATTAATCTATAGTAGATGGGTATGCATTGATATGGGCAATAATAGCCTGGGTTTTAATTAGAATATAAAGAAATCACTGGCATCCCATTTGCCTAATTATAAGCTAATGTTACATCCTTGGAAACAATTTTTAGATAAATTTGCATGTCTGCCCAGTACCTTAATTTATGAAATGGTTCCTTAAGTGAAAAATAGTAGCCATGTATTCAATGCATCCACAGGCCCACTGGAAATTAAACATGCAGAAAAACAAATGCGGTTATCTTGGTGGTGTAATATTAAAATTACTCACTCTATGCAGTTGTTTTGTGCAAGATTTATATTGACTGTCTAGAGGAATCTTCAAGATTTGTATATTTAAGCAAATAGACCTGTTTGCTTTCCGGAAATGGGAAGATCAATAGCACTGAAACAGAAATCAAAAACAGGTGCCAAAATGAACACTGGGCAAGCCACATGAATACAGCCGACACGAAGCGAGTTCGCCCAGACAGACGGACAATGGAGACAAATGAATGGGCGAATAAACAACAGGTAGATAAATGGACGGTGGTATGCACGGAGAGATGAAAAGCCAAAAGGAGCGAATTAGGAATATTGACAATGTATAAAAAAGAAACAGAGGCTCTGCTTGCCATATTCCTACAAGAAAAGCAATCAGTATTTAGAAATGTATCTCAATTTGTTGCTTGTCTTCTCATGTTATGTGATGACGTGATTAAACCCTGGTCTGGTCTCCAATTTAGAATCCAAGTAAAAATAAAAGTGATGCTTGCTTCATACAGCACTAAATGGGTGACAATACAAATGTGAAATGCTGTCATGCTGCCATTAACATTAACATCTGTTTCTGATATTGGTGCCATATAGAGAAGATGGAAAGATTCAGTGAATGAGACAAAGGTAAGATAGATAGACAGAATGTGCATATGTATAAATAAACAGTTGGATTACTTTGTCATTCTTTGCTCGGCTTGATTTTGATTCCACACAAGGAATTCGGGGTCGT
Organism: Etroplus canarensis; assembly: GCA_015106775.1. NCBI lineage: Eukaryota > Metazoa > Chordata > Actinopteri > Cichliformes > Cichlidae > Etroplus > Etroplus canarensis. The sequence continues at coordinate 23,418 of VUQH01034279.1, forward strand.
ACCTATCAAGGGGGGACAGGCAGAGAGAAACAAGAGAGAGGTATATGTTGGCTGTCTGGCAACAAATTATTCAATAACCGTCATAATAGCGATAATTAGTCAATAGAAATCAATATGTAGCCAGTAGACTCGTCTTTCTCTCTCAACATTTTGTTATCAGGCAATGGTGGAGGAGGTGGGCAGGGTGGAGGGCATGCACTTGGAGCAGGTGGTGGGGAGATGGCGAGTATGTCAGGTAAAGAGAGGGTCTTAGGACAAAACAAACAAGGTATGCCCTTGTTGCTTACATGAATTTAGCTAACAGCAGCGGGATAAACATGGCATTAGGTTTTAGGTAAGTTTTAGGTGGCCTTTGGTCAACTTAGCTAGTGGGTGACAGAATCACCCGTAACACATGAGTAACGTTGTTCTAAACATACAGTTAATAAGTGACAGAGTTTTCTCAGACACGCAAGAGTGGTGGCAAAGCAGCTAAATATCACAGGAAATATTGGTTACATTTCTACCTTCGGCTGCTCCCCTGTATTCTCTCTAAGGGGGTCACCGCAGCGGATTAACCCGCATTAGTAATTTGGTAGGGGTTTTACGCCGGATGGCCTTCCTCCATGGTGAGAGAGACTTATGTCCCCACATGGAATCGAACCAGGGACCTTTCACTTGTAAGGTGAATGTACAAGTCACAATGCTACAGGGGACGCTGTGAATTGCTTACATTTAGTTACCTTTAATTTAGATGTTACTTACATATTTTTAGTAACTACATTAGCTGATGGCAGGTGCTACATGCTGGATATTTTAGTTTTACTTGCTAGCTTTGCACTTTTTCAAGAATATATGCAACTAATTATGTTTTGAAAGCAATCTGTGTACCTTCGGCTGCTCCCTTGTATTCTCCCCAAGGAGTTGCCACAGCGAAATTAATCCGCATCGGTAATTTGGCAGAGGTTTTATGACAGATGCCATTCCTGACACAACCCTCCACGGAGAGAGGGGCTTGTGTCCCCACCTGGAATCGAACTGGGGACCTGTTGCTTGTGAGGCGAATATGTATAATTTCATTATAACTTATACAAACATGTTGCAACACAAAAAATTTGAATATCATTTTTGTAATTTAATTCAAAAACATAAACTATATATAAAATCTGTTCTTTCTTTGTGTGCACCTTTGGATACTCCGTTTTTCCCTAAGGCGTCATCACAACTGATTGATTTCAATTGCTAATTTGGTAGAGGTTTTACGCCGACTGCTTTTCCTGAAGCAACCCTCCATGTTAGGAGGGCTTAAGTCCCTGCCTGGAATTGAACCTGGGACCTTTCACTTGTAAGGCAAAGTAAAATATTCCAACCATTTTCTGTTTTAATGTTAACAATTTTTTTGTCCCCGGAGTGCAGTGGTTTCCTCATTTGCCCCACAAGTGACAGATTGCTGGTTTGATTCCAGGTGGGGACATGAGTCCCTCTTACCATGAAGGGTTGCGTCAAGAGAGGCATCTGGCATAAAACCTTTGCCAAAAATACTTGGTGTGGATAAGCCAGCAGTGGTGACCCCTTGGGGAAAATACAACGGATCATTTATAGCTCAGAAATCCAGTATCTCAAATTATTGGAAATTTTACAAAGAGCAACAAAAAATGATTTAAAATACAGAAATGTCCAACTTCTGAAAATTATGTTCATTTATACACTCAATATTTGGTTGGACTTCCTTTTATGCATTAATGCAGAGTGGCATTGAGATGATGAGTTTCTGGCTTTGCTGAGGTGTTATAAACTTGACTTCAGCCCATATATTTTTGGGGTGGCTGTTTCTCATCTTCCTCCCTCATAATACCTCAAAGATTCTCTGTGGGGTTCAGGTCAGGTAAGCTGGCTGACCAATCAAGCACAGTAATAACACGGTCAGCAAACCATTCGATAGTAGTCTCGGTACAGTTTGCGAGTGCTAAGTCCTACTTGGAAGGAAATCAGTATCTCCATAAAGCTTGTCAGCAGGTGGAAGCCTGAAGTGCTCTAAAATTTCCTGGTTAACAGCAGCATTCATGCTGGACTCCACAAAACATAGTGGACCAACCACCACCAACACCAGCAGATGACACCCCAAATCATTACAGACTGCAGAAACTTCACATTGGACTTCAACTATGTTGGATTCTGTATCTCTCCACTTTTCCTCCAAACACTAGGGCCTTGATCTAAATAAAATGCAAAATTTAATTTCATCTAAAAGAGGATTTTGGTCCACCGTGGACCACTAACAACAGCAACAGTCAAACTCTTGCTCTTCTCCGCTCAGAAAAGATGCTTCTGACTTTCTCTCTGGATTGATGGTAGCTTGATATTAGGAATGCGAAACTTCTCCACTCATTCCAGAAGATGTCTGCGCTCTTCATGCACTGACACAAGCTTCAGTCTGCTCCACATCAAGCTCTCCCAAGTTCTTGCATCAGCTTTTCTTGACAGAACTCTCAAGGCTGAGGTTATCCATGCTGCTTGGGTACTCCTTCCTATCACACTTTTCCGTTCCAGTCAGCTTTCCATTAATATGCTTCAATGTAGCACTCTGTGAAGAGTCAGTCCTTTCAGCAATGACTTTCTGTGGCTTACCCGCCTTGTAAAGGGTGTCTACGATCATCATCTGGACAGCTGTCGAGTTAGAAGTCTTCCCCATGACTGTGGTTGCATATACTAAGCTAGAACAAGAGATGAATGGTATTTATACTGTCTGAATAGTAATTTACTGAAAACGAGATACTGGATTTCTGATTTTTTTTGAGCCGTACAGATCAAAATGAAAACAAAAAATGCTTAAAATACTTCACTTTATATTTACTGAATATAAAACATACTAAAGTTTACATTTTCAAATTCAATTACAAAAGAAAGCGAGCTTTTTTTAACCAACATTCTAATTTTTTGAGATGCACTAGTAAATGTATCCACTGTGTGTTAGTGCAACAATCCAGGGTGGACTATTGTAGTGTTAGGACTCATAGGCTATGCTAACCAATGGGCCAACCTCCTAAAAACCAGGTCAACATTTAGCTTACTGTCAAGGAATCCCACAAAAAGACAATAAAAATGTGAAACTGTGCTCCATTAGCCTCAACCTGATACAGTGCATTCTTCTGTACGATGGACTGCTGTTGTCGGGAACCTATTAAAAACTCCAGTAAGCCCATTGGGGATATTGTCCTGCATGACTTAGGCACTGTATTAGGCACTTCGTCTCAGCTATTAATAGTCCCCTACAAATGGCGCTTGCTAAAAGCTAAAGTTCCCATCCGCTCTAAGAAGAATAGCGAGCAACGTTGGTTTTTCTCATGTGGGATCTGAAGGTCTCTAACATGTCCCACAGCTTCGAGTTTCACAGAAAAGGTAGGCGAGTGAGGAAGCACTGAGACGTGGGCAAATAGTTTGCTCTGGTCTTTTTGAATGGGATTTGTTGACAGTAAGAAAGATGTAGCGTAATACCAGACTTATCCTTTACGTTTCCAGACATTTCCTCAGCAGCAGGGCAACAAAGCTGGCAAAACAGCGGGATAAGAATGTTTCTGTGTAATTATAATCCTGGTGGGGACCCTCCCTTTAACAAGCTACTCAAATAGGTTCAGACGCCGCCAGCACTGACGTTGAGTGTGCAAAATGCAATGCATCACAAGTCAGTCCTTTAATGTAGCAGTGCAGATGTGTTGGAGGTACACAACAATGACGCCAGAGCTAAAGAGTGACCAAACAAATGATGTGAGTGTAATGTGCACAGAGAAAAAAAAATACACTTGGACAATGGGTGAAGGAAAGAGCAATGAATGACAGCAACAGGAGGCCTAATGACACAGAACGGTACTCAGGAGTTTCTAAATGTTTCAATATAATAAGCAATTCAGCACGAAGTGAGTTTCTCAATAGATACATCAAATTTGTGGGGAATAAAAAAAAGCATCTGCTGCTTATACCTGAGCTGAAATGTCACAAACAGACACTTTGACTTTAATTAGGCTACGGCTATCTTTGACAGTTAGTCTGTGCAGCCATTAGTCAGACAGAAGAGGCTACGAATGAAAAAAATCAGACAGAACTGGAATAGTATTTCAAACTTCATTTAAACTAGGACAAAAGAGTGATAAAAACAGCTATTACTCTATCTCTCTGTGTGTCTCTAACTCTTTTTTTATCTGTCTGTCACTGTCTCTCTCTCTCTCTCTCTCTCTCTCTCAGACATCCACACTCATACACAGATCTCTCCTGGTCTACAAGCCGACTTCGTGCAGACTTTTATGCATTAACCGCGTCTACTTGCTGCACAGAACGTGACTGATCGCCACTGACAGAGTAGCACTCCGCTCCTAACGGTGACAGCAAACCTAAATTGGACCTAGAGGTGTGCGAAAGCATTCATACAACAGTGTGAAGAAGCCCCAACACCAGGCAAACTGGAGAGGACAGTGAGAGATGTAGCGTGATGTGTGCCTCATACTAAAGCCCAGATTCAGCCAGCGCTTTTTTTTTTTTTTTTTTTACACTCCACTGTCAAATCCTGATAGTCAATTATTTGCTGAGGTGCTGCAAACTGCAGGTGCCGCCGTGTCACGCTTCCAACTTTGACACCATTATGTGGCTTTCAGTTAAACTGTTTTTTTCAGGATTGAAGCTGAAATGTTGTTCGGATTGATGATATTATTGATATTTTCTTTAATAATGCAGACTTCATTTGGTGAATCTGGCCCTCAGTAAGTTCAGTGAAAGTGGAAAGGGAGCAGAACGAAGGGCTTCACTGACAAGCCAGAGCTGATTCTGAATAAAGATGCTCGTTTTTTCTCTCACCTTGGGTCCTTCTGGATGCTGTCTACTGATGGAGAGCGGCCCAGTGCGGCTTCAGGGGGCAGGGCGGGGCCCGACTTGCTGTAAGGCGACTCGGTTGATGGACAGAACTGCAGAGTGCGGTACGGGTTGGCGTAGTCTGCCGCCCCACCTCCTGTGGCGAAGCTGCCTCTCTGGAAGGTGGCGGTGGCGCTCTGGCTTCCAGTTCGCTGTAAGGGGATTGGGTCGACACCGGGGGAAGGCGGGGCTAAAGCGGAAAGAGGAGCGTAGGGAAAGAGCAGATAATTGAGGACCTCTTGGTACAACTGGTTCACCACTGGGGTTTGATGTAGCCGAGGAGGAGCGAGGAGCAGGGGATGAACAAATCACAACCAAACATGAGCACCAGCACGAGGATGTACACAAACACACGTGTGCAAAAGACACAAGATGGCCACAAGTGGAACAAAATGACACAGAAGAAAAAATATAAGAATAAAAAAAAGCAAAAATCACAAAGTAAAGTGAAATAATGAGCTCACCAAATGATATCACAGTCATTTGGAAAACATAATGACAAAAAATTAACAGAAAAACAGACAGAAAAGTTACACATGCAAGGAAAATATGTGAAGCATGCACATACCAGAATTCCTTGCAGAATTTACCCTTAAAGCACAACTGCATTAACCCAGTCATGAAATTAGTATGCTACTGAGCCCCAGTGTGTTCCCATCTCAGGGCATTAAATGATGTTGCCTTTTTACGTGACTCCCATGTTTCCCCAATTTGCACATGGTGCCTTAGGCACAGGTGTCCTGACACATCAGCTGGGGAAACAATAGCCAGGAGATAACGACCGGTTTTACAGACTCACAAAATCCATTTTATGAGGTTAGAGAGATGCTTGCACAATTATGGACTGGGACAAACAACTGCCAGTCAATATATTTGCAGATGATACTTTATTGATTTGCCAGTCCTTTAGCTTAACTTTTTAAACCTTCTGCTTAACTTTTTTCCCCTCAAAACTAACTGGTTAGCTTTAGGCTCTAAAAACTGCTTGCTAGTGATTACAGTAGGTACTAAAAGACACTTGCTTGAGATTGGGCATCAAAAAAACTACTAGCAATGTTTTAGGCTCCAAAAACTAAGCGCTAAGCTTTAAGCATCAAAACTACTTGCTAAAGGTCTAAGCACCAAAAAGCACTTGGAAAGTTTTAGGCCCCAAAAACTACCTGCAAAGGTTTAAAGACTAAAACATCCTTAGAAAAGTTTGGTCTAGAACCCAGCTATCTTTACCATCAAGAGAGCATTTTTTGAACAAAAAACATTGTCAATGCATTTTTTTAACCTGAAAGAGCCTGTTAAGTATAAATTAGACTATCAATGGCCACATTACCACATTGCATTGGGTTGTAGATGCATTTTTATTCTGTTAATAACATTTTTTTTAGTGATTTAAAACTTTTTATTGTTTATATTACAAAATACAGTATTATTTTTAATAGTTAGCATGAGTAGGTCTACACTCAAACAGAGTAGCTATGAAGCTACCGATGCCACTCTGTTAATCTGTAAATTAATTAAATTAGAAGTATTCTATTTTCATATTGACCAAAACTGTTTTTTTTTTAACATTTGCTAAATTTAAAGCTATTAGACTTGTGCATATGTTTTTATTTAATTTTAACTTAAGCCCAGCTGTAGAGCAAACAGATCAGTAATCCGACAGTGTATGAACAAACAAGTTGGCTAATGGAGCATTTACAGTGCCTTGAAAAAGTATTCACACCCCTTGAACTTTTTAACATTTTGTTAAATTACAACCACAGGCAGAAATTTATTTGTGTATTTGTGCTTTACACATTTGCCTCACCAGCGACAGATCCCTGGTTTTAATTCCAGGTGGGGACACAAGCCCCACTCGGCGTGGAGGGTTGCATCAGGAAGGGCATCTGGTATAAATCCTCTGCCAAAAATCAATGCGAATTAATCCACTGTGGTGACCCTTTGCTGCAGAATAAAAGGGAGCAGCTGAAGGATCTACACTTTTAACAAAAGGTGGTGGTTTGGGTTAAAACACGCCCCCTCACAACAGTACTTCTGCTTGTTGTGAGATGATGAGTTGGAGGTGACTGCTCCCTCTCACTGATGCCATAACTGGTGTAACTGGCACAGACTGCAAAGGACACCTTGTGTGTAAATGAGCAATGCCAGCGGTGTTGACAAAAAGCCACTAATTGACACCCTTTGCATAAGAACGGGCTGAAAAAATTCACTGACCCCAGATTAAGCTGTGTCATCTCAAAAACCTTGGCAGGTTAGTGCCCGCTGCTTTAAAAGACTGAGCTAAATGAGCTGTAACAGACTTCAGTGTTAGTTGATTAAGTTGTCAACAAAATAAGTATGTTTATTTAACCTCAATAAAACAGCTTTTAATTGTGTTTGCTCCTGTTGGAGCCGCTTTCACACACAAAACCTTTTTTATAGAAACGTGTCAAGTTAAATTCCTTTTAGATTAATGATGCCAACATAGAGTATCTACTAATTTTCTGAATATTTTTCAGTGTGCTGAAGGTCCTTTTTGATTACTTTACATGTAATCACAAAAAAGCACAATAAAATCAGCAGAAGTAGAATGGGAGGCAGAGCCTTCAGCTATCAGGCCCCTCTCCTGTGTAACCAGCTCCCAGTTTGTATTTGGGAGACCAATCGAGGCAGATGGCTACGGCGTAGCTTAGCTTTGCTTTTTCCTTACGTTAGTAAAGCCCCTGTCACACCATGACAATTTAACAAGCTCATGCCGACACATTCAAATTCCCTTAAAATGCTGGAACAAGGATGTTAAATGGATGTATACATAACAAATATGCTAGCGAACTTGAAACCCATTTATACCACTCCCCTTAAACACACCACATACGCAATTAATCTGTAGCTGTGTGGGAAACATGTTCAATTCGACTGGATCATGTCAAATACATCTACAAACGGCAATATGCATTGGAGGTATGTTTGATATATGTTACACATATGTTAAAAACATGTTACTCATAGTTATTAATATGTTCTGGGTAAACCAGCCACAGAGGCCAGTGTACTCCTAGTGCCGGTCCCAAGCCCGGGTAAATGGTGAGGGTTGCGTCAGAAGGGCATCCGGCTTAAAAACCTTGCCAAATCAAATATGCGGATTCATAACTAGG
>VUQH01034280.1:0-19772 GCA_015106775.1 Etroplus canarensis
TAGATCATATGTCTGTTCTTTATTTTTCAGTTGCAGTATGCTTGTTACAGATGCAGTGATTGGTATCTTAATGTGCACTCTTCTTCTTTTCTCTTCTGTTTCTCTCTTTTCTTCTTCTTTCTTTTCTTTTCCCTACCTGTCTGTTCTGGCAATAAAGAAAGAAAGAAGTATATCAACAACAGGAGGCCATAGAGTTTATGGAGCTCCTTCTGGTAAATTAATGTGTTTGGCACAACAAAGCATTCAGACCATGATTCTGCTTGCTAATACTGCCAGACAGGACAGGTTTAAAAAAAAAAAAATATACACTCACAGGTCACTTCATTAGATACACCAAATGTTTGTTAGGCTTTGAGCTGGTTGTTAGCACAAATATTTAGTCAATCAAATGGCAGCAACTCCGTGGATAACCAAGACATGCTGAAAGACCACATAGCCTACCTGAGTATCATTACTGGCCCTGTCCATCCCTTTATGAAAACGGTGTACTCATCTTCTGGTGGCTGCTAATAGCAGGATAATGCACTATACCACAGAGCTCAGATTATCTTTAACTGGTTTCTTGACCATAACAGTGAGTACTGTACTTAAATGGCCTCCACAGTCACCAGCTCTCAATGTAAAAGAGCGCCTTTGGGATGTGGTGGAACAGGAGTTTAACTTCATGGATGTGCAGCTGACAAATCTGCAGATACTGCGTGATGCTATCATGTCAACATGGACCAAAATCTCTTGGGGATTTTTGTGTTGCTGTATTTTTAGGTGACTTAAGATATGCTGGAAAAGCTTTAAAACTTAAACTTTGTTTTACGTGTATAACGAACCTAAACATTTACTCTTAATTTTCTTTTTTCCAGTGAGGAACTGTGTAAGGAAATGGTTGATGGCCTGAGAATCACTTTTGACTTCACTTTGCCCATGATCCTCCTCTACCCCTGTGAGCAAGCGCAGTTCAAAAAGGTCAGCTCCTCGCGGCTCTTCCTGGCCATGAATGAAAGCTCTCCCTGCTCGAGCAAGTAAGGGTGCTGTTACGGATTATACATTCTGCGTCAGAAAACATTACCTAGCTGTGATGCTACATCTGGTTTTTTTTTCCCTTCGTCACCAAAGCACCCAAAGAGAACGCAGCCCAAGCCCACTGGGACACAACCCCCCGACCCCACAGTCCACTGACAGCCAGCCAGCTCTGAGTGACATCTCTGCCACCACACCTACCGCTCCAGCCCCGACCCCAAAGCGCCGACGCCACCCCGATATGGACTGCATCTCGTACCAGTCGCAGTCACTCAGACGCTCCACTAGGAATACGTCTGGCGGTGACCGTCCTGCAGAGGGAAGCAGTGGCGGTAATGTTTTTTGGTTTTTTGTTTTGTTTTTTTTTTTTACTGGATTTGCAGCTGTTTGGTGTACATAGCAAAAAGTTCTATGTAAATGTGTGTGTATTAATGCAAATTTAACTTGGGACTAATAAACCATCTGCTATGATCCAGGTGGAGGCAGTGCCACAGCATCACCGCAGCTCAAACGGCGTGTGGTCGACACTTCATCACAGCCCAAATTCTTCCTCAACCTTGACAAAAGTAAGCTGCTTCTCCCGGGAAATCTTTTCTAGAAAGATTTTGTCTGGAATCATACTGATGTTTTTCTTCAGTTATTAAAAACTGTGAATCCTGGTATCTGACAAGCAAATCACTGTTCGCATGGCATTAGTTATTTAATAACCAGTTAGCACGGATGTGTCTTTTTTTTGTGGAACAGCTGAGGTAATGCTCTTACACTGGGCGTGTGTAAAATTCAGGTCAATTTCACAACAAGCTTTTAGCTTCAGATCTGTATACCAGAGTTTTGAATTTGTTGTCTGCAGTGATATTCCAGAGGTCTGTTCTGTGAGACCAAATCTAGGGTTTAGTGAGGCAACCTGAGGTTCAACCTTGGATTTTCAAAGTCAGAAATGAAGATCTAGCCTGCTAAAACCCAGAAGTAGGGAACATAAGTTGACGGTATCAGCTAAATGTGTTGCTTTGCTCTTTTATTCATGTTTTAAATTTCTTGACAATTTTTCAAGCCATTTCTGTATGTGAAAGGAAGCTCTCTACTATCAGTTCTGTGGAAAATGATGGGGAACTTGATGCATATTTTTTAAGAAGCCGTATATTTTCAAGACACAAAGTGTGCCCTGCAGGCCAGTGGCGGGCCTTGGGAGCATTAGTATTCATCTGCAGTATTTCACATTTCATCCACCTGCAGATCATCTCATACTAAAGCGCTGATGAATGAGACCAAGAATGCATTTCTTTTTGACAGCTCCTTTTGTTCTAACCATCAAGGCAGACACAACTTTCCTAACATTGATGAATGCAGCTGGTGTCGAGACATTTAACAGCTGCCTAACTAATTATTAGGAAGATGCAAAACAAAGAGTTTCTAAATGTAGAATGGGAGGCAGAGCATTTTAGCTCTCAGGCTCCTTTCCTATGGAACCACAGCTGGGTTATGGGGAGAAACATCCTCTATACTTGAAGGCTTCAAACTCTCCTTTTTGATAGACCCATCACTGATGCTGCTTATTGGTTTAGGCTGCTGGGACTTCCCAGGAATCACATTTCATTAACTGGTTTACTTTTTCTTATTGTTTTCATTTAAATTCTCATTTGTTTTCTCTTTTCCTGAGCTGCCCAACTGATTGCAGCAAATGGATTCCCCTTCTTGACCCTGGTTCTGCCCATTTTAAACCTGTTTAAAAGGACCTTTTCATACCAACTGTTGCCAAGTGTTTGCTCATAGGGGACTGTCTATTTTGTAGGGTCTGGAAAGCCTTCGTCTTTCCTCGTGTCTTTTTTAGGACAGGGTTTGTATAATTACACTCACTGCCAAAAGGAGAAGACATAAGTTCCTTACTGCAATTTCATCCCATGTTTCCTAATTGGATTAATAATAATAATAATAATAATATCATCATCCAAATATTAAGTGTCATGTTTAGTGAAGTTACAACTTTGTTTGCAATAACCAGTTTAGCCCAGTAGATGGCATTACCCTACTGCTGTCCTCTCACATTCTTAGCCTTTCTTCAATGCCAGGGAGCTATTCTGCCTCAAACTTTTTAATTCTCTCCTTTGAATCATCTGGTTGATTAGCAATAAGAGGCTATGCAAATGTGAAAGTAATCAATAGAGAAATAGTAGATGATCTGTTTTTACGGCAATGCCCTGTTTGTGTTTTCATTTTCCTCCTCATGCAGAAACTCCAGTCCACAGCGGCTCCTCTTCCCCGTTGCCCTCGACCCCTAGCAGAGAGCGAAGTGGCCCTTTCTACGGGCTGGAAAGCCGCAGAAACAACGAGCTTAATGAGGTGATAAAACTGTGATTAACTGCAAGGGAAATCGCTCAAGGACACTAGGCTACTTTTATGAATGGGGGCTGCCTTAATCTAGTGTGCTGGTGTGGATTTGCATCCTTCAATTTTCATTTACTGTATTACTGAATGATTGTTTTTTTTTCACACTGATAAGTTAGCAGACAGATTATTTATCCAGTGTGTGGCATTTTAAAAACTCAGGTAAACACTTGGTTTGTTTCCTTTTCTTCTCTCCTCCAGGTTTTGAGTTGGAAGCTGACTCCTGATAACTACCCTTTGAATGACCAGCCTCCTCCGCCCTCCTACCTGTATGGCTCACAGCACCTTTTGCGGCTCTTCGGTTGGTTTTTTTTAAGTTTCAACGCAGTTTCATTATTAGCATTTTCTTGCTGTTAATCACTTAATGCAGTGATAATCCCTTTCTTTTGTCTTCTAGTGAAGCTACCTGAGATCCTGGGAAAAATGCAGATACCTGAGAGGAATCTTCGAGCCCTGATTAAACATCTGGAACTCTTCCTGAGGTAACCAGTTATTCTAGTTAGGGGACATGGGCGTGATTTAAAGAGACACAAAATTCAGGCACCCTTGTCCTTTAAAATCATAATTGTCAGGTGAATAGACAGATGTGCTGCTGCATCAAATTAACAGTACATTAAATCTAAAATATTTTGGCTTAAAGGGCACCTTTCTAATAACCCACATGGGCCATTAACAGAGGTCTGATCCAGCTAGCTTTAAAGCTTGATAGCAACTGGCCGCGGAAAGTTTTAATTTTAGAGGGGGAGAGAGAGTGAAAAGTAGGACGCTGATTCACAAAAGCAGAGTAAAAGCAAACATTTAAAAGCTAAAAGGAGAACAACAGGGTGGGTCAAATTATCAGTGCACCAAAATAACCCAAAAACATGAAAACACAAAGGAAAGGAGGAGTAAGTAAATGAGAACACAGAGGCCTGGAGGGGAGGGAGAGCTGGAGTGAGAATGAGCACGTGTTGGAGGGAGGTGAGTGGGCGTTACACAAGCGCCGGAGTCTAATCTTTAAATCCTCCCTAGCGATCTTCAGTTCAGCCGGTCCCAAACCTGAGGGATTTAGGTCCTCTCATTCTGTAATCAAACACAACGCAGCACCGCCTTCTGCCACCGAGCAGCGCTGCGGCGCCAGCAGCCAAGCTCGGCGCGAAGTGGGAATACGAACAAATCTGACTCCAAGAGCCAACGTCACCTCTATTCCACCACTTAAGTGGAAAGCGTTTATAAATAGATTCAGGCTCAGTAGTCGGCGCCACAATCATTAAAGGGTCCTATGAGAGCCGGTCAGTTTGTGGGACGGGGTGGGAAGAGGGTGGTGTGCAGCATGAAAGGATTAAAGCATTCAACTCGGTGTGTGATGCATCTTCTTCACTGGATTTTTTTTTTTTTTGTCTCAGAAATATCATTGTCAGCATGTGACCATAACACTAAATGAAATCTCAAGCATTAGCTGTTCCTCTTGGCAAAGCATGCTGTGCAGCATCATCAGTAGGAGGGTAAACATGTGCAGAAGGTCTTTTAATTCACTGGACTGCAAATCACAGGTCTTTTTTTCTAATAAGACCGTCATTCAGCAAAACAGCACAGTCAGTCACCTGGTTGCACAGGATGAGGCGCTTTTGCAGTTTGTCTTTTGCACAGGATCGACGTATTCAGTCCAGCAAACACCAAAATGTTCTCAGTATCTAATTAATATGTTTCCCATGTTAGAGACTTGGCGGGACGCTGGCCACAAACTAAAATAGTGGCGTCTTTTGGGAGAAACTTTGCTGTTTGTGTTTTTTTTTTTTTATTTAAACTTTGTAATCAGCCTCATGGCAGATTGTGCAGAGCAGGCAAAAACTGATTGATGTCGCAGGGACTGAAGTGCAGTGCATTCTGGGATTTGGCCACAGTTGATCTCTCACTCTCTCTTTCTCTGCGAGCGCGATTATGATTAAATGTGGGTACACATGTGTGACACGTTCTGCTTATTTACTTATTACTGATCAAAATGGAAAAAGCCAGAATTTCTGGCACAAAAGAGCTCAAATAATAATTTTCCGTGAACAAATATCTTTGATGCAGATCCTGTTCTTCACTCTAAACTTTAAAATCAAGCGCCAAGTCTTACTTTGCTTTCCCTTCATTGTCCCATTAGGTTGCTTGTTATTCGTTGTTTCTTAAGTTCTCCTCTGATGAGGATAATTTGTTTGCATTGAGATTAGGAAGGCCGGTGGAGCTAAGATGAGATGGCAAGATTTAAAGGATTTGGCCGAGTGGTGGATACTAAGAAGATTCCAGATTAGTTTTCCCCGCTACTGATTAGATGGGAGGAGGGGGGGACTTTTCACTCGTTCCCTCTCTGACTGTCGGTCAGTCATGTTCTTGATCTTTCTGTCATTGTGATTGGTTATCTGGTGGTGTTATAGGGATAAATTGGGGGGGCTTTGTATGTGAAATGTATACCCCAAGCTGAGGACAGAAGGCAGTGTGGTCTAGGATTTACGTGGAACTTGGCCAGTGACGTCTAGGAAAACCAGAAGTTGACATCAGCTGTAACTGTCTTTGCTTTGTTGCTTCACCTGTCATGTCATGTCACGTCTGACAAATATCTCATGCTGAATGTTTAATGTGAACGCAGGACTTGTGAACATTGTCAGTCTGAATATCTCACTAGACCTTCCTTTTCTCACTCCCTCTCTCTCTCTCGCTTAGGTTTCTGGCTGAGTTCCATGAGGATTTCTTCCCAGAGTCTGCGTATGTGTCAGCATCAGAGGCCCACTACAGCATGAAACAACCGAGGCCGGTTTACTGAAGGAGTCTTGTGCTGTTGTCTTCCTCCCTTGCTCCTCTCTTCTCTGACCTATCCCTTCAGCTTGTCTCGAGTGACCTGTCTGGGGTTGTGTTCAGCTTTCTCCGGATTTCGGCTGTATTACGCTTTCCTAGACCACCCTTTCTTCTTCTCTGGCTTAACATTAATTTTCTTGGTGTTGCATTGTTGAACACTTTTTTTTTTCCTCTTTCCACCAGCACTAACCCTCGCCTGCGCTCTGTGTGGTGCTGTCTTGCATGTGAGGCCACCCTGTACTGCTATGCTTCGGTTTATGCCGAGGCATAATGTTGGCCACCTTAGGAAAAAGCTATTGCTAACCCTCATTGGCTTGCAAGCATTGCAGCCTTAGCCTGGATTTAAAGTGTAGGCCAGGTAAAGGAAAAAAATATGACAAACAATAAAAGTGAAGCCTCTTTTTGTTTGACAGAGTGAATCAAGCGCCAGTACAAAGCTGTTTTTGTACCTTTTGGATACTTGCAAGGGCTTTGTATGCAGGTTTGCCTGTTTTGAAGATAAGCCCCGTTCAAATGGCGACATCCTGTCGGTGCTTCCTGTGCAGCGCTGCCACCAACCTTCTGGATTGCCCTGAAGCTACATTAGGACTCGCTTTTCCTTCCCCGGAGATGCTTTTCTGCTTTTGCTGAGCTCCTCTAATTAACAGACTTTTCAAGAACCTGGATTCAGGAGCATCTGTTCGATCTTCACGAGAAGTTTTCTTCTTTCCTGTTTCTTCTCACTTCACATCTTTTACACGTCTGATAAAAGAATTTTACTCTTTTCTTCCCTCCTATAGCAGAACTGATAAGATGCAATTGTGTTTCTTTTAAACTGCTCAAGACCCTGAGGTTGTAAGCACTGCTTTAGACCTTTTCAGGTCATTGAGAGCCAGAAAGATGAGGCAAATGGTCGGAATTTCATGTACATACTTTTGCATGAAGCAAAAGCAAAGATCTGCTTACTTGTGACATTGTGAAAATGTAAATATGAAAAATCTGTCCATTAGCATGTTATTTTTCTTTGCTTGCCACTGTTTCACTCCAATAATACCTCAAAATTTGTTTTAGCTCTCATGCTAAATTTTTTCATTTGTTTTATTTGAACTCTGAAACTGTTCTTAGTTTAAATAAAGACTTTTTCTTAAGTTTTGCAGATTATTTACATATACACCAGCCACTGACTGTCCCCTGTCACCTTTGTGTAGCTGCTCCTTCCTATGCACTTGACTGATCCCTGTTCGCTCTTGTGTTGTACTCTGCCTTTGTGCTTTTCTACCATGAGATGAATCAGCTGGGAGCATGCACATGGATTCTGATGGAATACTTTAAAGTTACACGTAGATGGGAGAATTTTATCAGCTGCCTCGACCTTCCTCGTCCGCTCACAATAGATGATTAAAATTGAGGCTGTGAAAGTTGTTGCCGCAGCTTGACATTTGGGTTCTGCTGTCTTTGTCAACACGGCTTTTCTCTCTTTCAGCAACTTTAAATCTACCCTCACTGCATTTCCTGGTGCTCATTTGTATTAATGTCTGACAACACTGACACTCAAAGGTGATAAAATGACAATGAGAGTAAAAGCCACGGTTGCAGGAGATATCTTTTCACTGATGGGGCTACGATATTGTCACTGCTTCTCTGGTGAACAGTGGGCCAGCTGAAATGTTGATCTAATCAATGTCTGCTGAATATGGATGAGTCTCTTCGTGCTGCTCTCAAGGGGTGGTCAGGGGTGTTTTTTTTTTTTTTGTTTTGTTTTGTTTTTTTGGCAGTTTGATATGTTGTTCCAGGCTAGGAACCTTTAGAACCAGTTGCTCTGAAACGGCACTCGATTAAGAGCGTTTGAAAGACATTGAGGTCGAAGTTGTAAATGTCAGTATCAGAAATGTTACCACATCATTCAGTGGCTTTAAAGCACGAGTTCAAAAGCAAGACGGATGACAGATTTGGCCTGCAGACATGACTTGTTACTGCTTGATTTAAAGCATAAATTCTTTAGGTTCACTTTTATTTTGTCCTGGTAGCACACAAATAAAATATTCACGCACCACAGCTTTCAACTTTAAATTGAGACTAAATAGTCCACAGGTTCCATTGGAGAGCAGAAAATAATCCCAGTACTTAAAATGCACTGCTCACCAAGAATTATGGGAGCAGTTGATCATCACAGTATGACAGTCAGTAAGGCTTTAGTAATTTAAATCTGTCCACTTAGGAAACAAACCATTGTGAATCCACCTGCTTTGATGCAAGTGAAAGGAACAACAGGGTCACAGGAGAGGCAACAACAAGACAACCCCTGAAAAGGTGAAGGTTTAGCAGGCAGTGGCCATAGGACGTTGCTTTCTGCGTATCCCTCCTATTTTTTCCTCTAGTTTTGCTTTTTGCTTGTCCTTGCAACTACTGGTAGCCTGAGATGGTACTTGGTCCCCATTTCAGTTGCATAGGTACTCCAGGATGGCCCATCCGTACATGTCGTTAGGTTTAATGGGTCTCCCAGCACTGCTAGAGAGTGTGAAAGAGATATGAGGAGAGCTGGGCAGGGCTGTAGAAGGGCATATACCCAGCAGCAGGCCCCGTCTCTGCTTCTTTTGTGTGAGGATGAACGGGAGGAGCGCTGATGGGCCCTGGGTTTCTACTTGTGCAGAACAGTACCCAGCCTCATGTGACCAGAGTGTCTAAGCATTTCTTGGTTGGTGAAGGCATCAATACCACTGACTGACCTCAAATCCAATTAAAAACCTCTGGGACGTTGTATATCGGTGCATCTGATGGGGCCACAGACTCACCAGGAGCTCACTGATGACCTGTCTGGGATGAGATCCCCCAGGATACCGTCAACCATATAATCATGAGGATGCCCAGTCACTGGGAGTGCATACAGGCATTTTGTTCTAAGTTACATCATATCTCAGTAAAGATTTTCAACTTTAGGATTTCATTCATCAAAATCTGATGTGTGATTTTCCTTAATTATGTTTAGTACTGTAATTGATTAGTGGTTATCAGCCCCAGTCTGTTGCTCACAAAATTGCTTGTTTTAGTTTAGTAATGATTTCCTAAACACTAAAAATTCTGTCCATGTGCAATAGATTCTTGACCCTGAGGGTGGCTGCTGTGTAGCAGTTGATTTAACAGTGAAACCGTGACTGGTGAGACATCTCACCTCTCTGAGTTAAATAAAAACAGATTGTGATTTACTGTCACATCATACCCGATCTTTTCAAAGTGATTGAAATATGTTATTGTACTCATTAGATTGCTTTTAGTTATTCCACAACATGGCCTGCTGTGCATTTTCATGATTATCACTTCTCAGTATAAACCTTGGGTTATGATCCTGTACACTGGCACAAATCGACGTCTTAATGAGGACATCCAAGATCCTTCTTTTGGTGTTGAATGTAAATGCAAAATTGACAACAGAGTTGGTGAGAACAAGCCCAAAGACGACAGTTTTACATGGCTTGGCTTGGGTGAAGTTCACATTTTATCATCATGTTCATGCTTTATAAATCCAGGTAATTTTCATATCGTCACTCCAAAAGCTGCTGACAGGCCTTGTGTGCCCCCAGCCAATCAAACAGGAAAACTTTTATTTTACATCATCATCTGGCATTTGTAGACCAGAGTTGGATCTGGAATGTGGAACTTTATTTATTTAAGCAGGATAATATGACTCTCGAGACCAAAACTCTCGTTCTAGAGTGTCCTTGCCAAGACACACAGCACTGCTATGAAAAGTAGTTGCGTAGACTAGTAACACATACCAAAAAATACACAAGAGAAGTGTACCAAATGTACGTGAGATGAAGGTTAAAATACAACAGCAACCAAGATTTATGAGCTTCAAAGCCAGTGAAGTTTATAACATTAGTGCAAGTCGTTTTCTCAGGCCAAAAAACAGCATCAGCCTGAAGTAACTGTCTACAAGTTATTTAAGAATACCATCTCCTTAAGTTTTATTCGATTTTTGCAGCTGAATCCAGGGGGAGGGAGCTGATAATTTGAACACGCTTTTCCAAAATCAGTGCAAAAGTTCAGGGTGGATGGAAGGAAATGAATCTTGGGACCAAAGAGAATAACTTCAACACTTTTTTGATGAATGTAAGTCACCCAAACCCAAACTGTTAACATCCAAAAAAAGCTGTTTTACTTGATTGTTTAGCTTTGAGGATTCCCGTTATTTGTGGTGACAGTTGTGAGGGCAGTGTGAGAATGACTGTGTGATAGTTGGCATTTCTGAAGATACTTGGCACCTATTAGCAGGTATTTATGCCTTTGCTGCACCCACACAATCTATGAATGCAGCTTTAACCAGTTATACTAGCTTAGCTGGTAGCTTATCATTCCTTCATTTAAACATGACCCAAACAACCAAGAGGGTGGCAGCCAAATGGCTCAAGTGACAACTTAAAAACAGTCCACTTACCAACTGGTGGTTTCATAGTTGCTAGATAAACATTTTGGAGGACTTGCGTTTGAGTTGGTTGAGAAGTTCAGTGCTTTTATGTCCGGTGTCCTTGAAGCTTGAACAAGAAATCCACTGTAGCTTAAAGATGGGACGCAAGAGAAAACACGCTCGCGTGGCTTTGTTTCAAAGCTCATAAATTCACAGCACCCAGGTTTGTTCCAACACTCAGTTCCAGGATATCTGATGTTTTCACATTGTCTATGTGGTAAGCAAATTAGATGCAAAGTGTTATTTACTAAGCCTTCCAAGTAGTTGCCATGTTTTGAGATTTGGATTGCAGGAGGCGGACTTTTCCAACTGCATTGATCCTCTTCTCAATATGTGATGGAGACAGTTTAAAGTATTTTGCCCCAAAAGATTACTTATTTTGCTATTATAATACAGAACATTTGCTATGATATATAATCATTTAGAAAACTTAACCTAAGCCTAAAGCTTTTTTCTATCATACACCTGTATGTTCTGTTTTTCTGATGATATGGTTGCTTTATACATCTGCATTCACTCACAAACAACTGTTAGGTACACTTGTCCAACTTTTTATCAACCCAAATATTTAATCAGTCAATCACATGGCAGCAACTCAGTGCATTTAGGCAAGTCAACATGGTCATGGTGCATGGTCATGGACAACCTGCTGAAGTTCAAACCGAGCATCAGAATAGGGGAAGAGAGGTGATCGACGTGACTTTGAACAGCCAGACAGGCTGGTCTGAGCAGCTTCAGAAACTGCTGATCACCTGCGATTTTCCCACATAACCATCTTTAGGGTTTACAGAGAGTGGCCCAGAAAGCATTGCTGAATGCACAACAGCTCTGCAGGAGGAAGACGGTGGATCCTCTCTGATCCCAGCTGTCCCAGCAACGGACAATTCACACTGCTGCCGCCATGAGGCTGCTGATACAGGAACATCCAGACCCACTCCCAACAGGCTCAGGGACTGTTTCAAACATCTACACGGGGCACTTTGGCCCCTTAGTATCAACTAAAGATTGTTTAAACACCACAACCTACCTGAGTATAGATGCTGACCATATCCATCCCTTTAAGTACCACGGCTGTTTCAATCAGGGTAACGCACCTTGTCACAAAGCTCAAATCATCTCAAACTGGTTTCTTGAACATGACAATGAAATCTCTGCATTCAAATGGTCTCTGCAGTCACCAGCTCTTAATAATGAAGGGCATCTTTGGGATGTGGTGTAATGGGAGGTTCTCATCATGCATGTGTCGCTGAGAAATCTGCAGCAACTGTGAGATGTTATCATGCCAATATGGACCAAAAGCTCTGAGGAATATTTCCAGTACCTTGGTGAATCTATGCCATACGGCTTAAGGCAGTTCTGAAGAGAAAAGGGGTCCAACCTGGTACTAGCAAGGTCTATCTAATGAAGTGAGTGTATATCATTCATAATCAGGCCTATGCTGTTACTTAGGTCTTGGCACAGTTTATTTAGAAGATTGATATTACATGTGCTTTCTGAGTATCTACTTTAGAGATTCTTCAAAATGTGGACATAGAAGTATCAACTTGTGCCTCTTCCATACCTAAACACTATATTGTCTGCAGAGCTCTTTACTTCCAGTGCACCTATGGGAACCCGGCTAACCTGGATTTCCCATATCAGGGTTCTAATGGGTTTCAGTGGTGAACCTTAATTGTATTTGGACTGGGTCAGACTTCTTGTAATGAACCGCTTATCAGTGCAACCCAAGACAGCACTCTCTTGCCTGCTGCTATCATGTAGCCACAGAAGCCACCAGTTCAAGCATCTCAATTCGATTTCTCATCCAGCGTTGTCTCTATCAGCTTACCGCATGATTCAATTGTTAGCGGAGGAAATGGAGCATAATGAGATGTGAGCTATCACCTCGTAAGCGCTGCTGCCGACAACTTTCACCTGAGTGTGTCTCTTCTTTTGTTTGTGTTAGCCCCTTCCATCTGCAGCAGTGGGTTTCTTCATCCTATCTTCATATCTCACTTCTTTCTTTGTCCCTGAGTGGTTTTCTTTTCCTGACTTCACAGCCATATACCGCTCTCTTTTGTCTCATGTTCCCTTTGATAGATCTTTTGTCTTTCTGTTCATCTCCTCACTCTCTTCAGTGCTTAACTGCAGCCAAAGAGACGAGAGTGAGACGCTTTTGGCCAATAGGAGTTCACTGGCATATCGCTTTCCATCCCCTTATCTAATTTCAGAGTGTTTTCTGCCTCATTTGCTTTTTTCACCCATTCCAAACCTTTGCTTTATCAAGACAACATATGACACATAAATCCTCTTGCCAATCTTTATCAAAGTTCATTTTTCATCTTCATTCTCTTCTTTTTTACCCCTCATCAGCCAGTGCTTTCCATTTTCTTCCTTGCACTATGGACCTAAGACATGGATTAAGAGAGGAGATGGTGGACACCAGCCCCTCTCTGTCCTCTGACTCTTCTTGGACTTCATTTGACATTAGCACTGACATCACATCAATCAGCTCTGACCAAGTCTTGACTCCTGTGACTGCTCCGAGCAGCTCTAAACCCTTTGAGGACCCCCCTTCAAAGAAGCCTTCTTCAGCCATGGTCTCATGTGAAGTGCGAACCAGGGAGGTGATATGGAGAGAGACATCTTTTCTTGGAGATGATGAGTAAGTACTTCACTGTGTTAGGGAACAGCTGAAAAAAGTGACAAATATACTTGCAGAATCTGGAATCTAGAAGTACACATGTAAACAGATTTACATTTTGTTTTTTTCTGTTTAAGGAAAGTGGTACAAAAATAAGGTGAGGCGTTGTGCCATATTTTAAATATGGAAAAATGATAGACTACAGCCTCTTTAGCAGCTATGACTGCAATGTCAGTAAGCTGCTTAATCACAGCATGCTAATGTGTAACAACAAATAACTGTCATGTTCATCGTATTTATTTTATTATATTTCCTGTTTGTTTGTATAACCTCAGTTTGTTATGGAAAGTCATGGTGATCACCAAAGTTAGAACCCAGCCACTGTTCTACAAACCAAATTTGGCTACTACTGGACAGCTTTAGCTCATCCAGCTGAAGAACCAATGATCTAATGCCATCATATCACCATCTGTCCCTCCACAATTCACAAGAATCACTACTCCTTCTACAGTATTGGGCAGAATTGAATCAAACTTGCACACAATGACAACCTGATGGATGTTCAGCCAAATTGTGCCCAACTTCAAAGTCACATTTGTCATTTTATAGGCAGTTTTCCATTTTACGAGAATCGCTACTCCTAAGAGTATTAACTTGGATTGTAATGTTTATAAATTTAGTGTTTGCATGTGCCCCTCTGCCAGTTATACATAAATGTCATCATTAGGTTTATCTATGGCGCAATAATGTCTTTAACTAGGTTGAGGTTGGCCAAGAACTAGGGCTGTTGTCCTGGATATGACTGTGAACCTCCTTTAATTTTCAATAGATTTTCATTTTTATTAGTCTTTGCAGTACAGCCAACAAAATAAAGCCTATCACTTTCTTTGTGTGCTTCAAACATTACAATAACCCGTAAATTGTGACAGATTATGAGTTGGATGAGCTGCTATTTCATTGATGTTCTGGGTTTAGAATTATCACACCAGACCGAAGTCATCGACATTGCGATGCAACTCTTCTGTCTGACCACTGAATCTGGTTTGGTTATGAATGTCTGTTTGTTACATTATTGTTGTGCATTGCAGTGTATCTTGATGAAAACACAAGGTCTAATCAATGTGCTTTCCTTTAGGCCACTGATGTCAATATGGGGTTGTTCATTCCTTTTGATTTCGGGATGGGATTCTATTGACATTTTCATAAAACTGTCGGATCATTTGAGTGACTGGAGACATTTTTTTCTTTGGTAAGGCCAAGAGCCAAATAACAGTAACATCCTGGGAGAGAAGTGGCTGGAAGATTGCTACCACTAGCACACAGTCACAAGTGTGGGGGCTACTGAATCTTAGCTTTCAGCCCACAGTGGCAATCATTATCTGTTTCATCTGGCTTTAATCATGAGTGGTTCTATAATGGGAGTCTGATTCCCAGTAGCAGGACTGTGAGAGCCGATAAAACAAGCCCTGCATTAGTTTAGATACAGACCATAAATCACCTCTTCTCCTTGAAGTCTTCTGAGAATCTCCAGAAAGTCAGAGAACCCAGGGTGTTGTTCATCAAGTGTTACTTTTCTTATTCCTTTCTTGTTTCCCTTCTTTCATTCCACTCTCCATCACTCCTCCATTCCCTGGTATATATAATTACCCTTCCACATGTAGACAAAAGTCTGAACTCACTCACTGGCTGACACTCACCGTGTCTTTAAATCACCCCAAACTCCCTGTGGAGTGTTCAGTATCTTTACACGAAGACTGATTAAACTTTGGTTGTGGAGTAATTCTAAGTCGGCTGAGGAAAGTAAATGGATTTGCTCTTTTGCTGTCTTTGTCAGTTTCTTGTTTTTCATCAAATAAAATAGCGGAACAGGAGTGGCAAATGTCAGCTTGTGTATGTTTTTCACAGTCAGGTGGGGAGAAAATGCAAATTGGAATGTAAATCTTGTCAGCAATAGTAACGCTTTGAAGTTCCCTGCTGTTCTTGAGCATAGAGTCAAAAGAAAATGTATGAGAGCCATCAGAAATTGCAAAGATATATGCATTATAACTGTAAAAAAAAAAGGCCATCTGATTAAACTAATAGTATAGACACAGCTGACCTTTTCATGCCTTTGGTAAACACATTGATTAGTCATGCATGTCTGCACCTCACGATGACTACCCCAGATGTTCCATGGAGATGTGTGTTCGAGTCAATGAGATGAGATTAAAAGTTTAAGTTGTAAATAAAGCTTTGTCTTGTGGTACAAACCTGGAAAAAGCTACCAAAGCATTTCTAAAGAAAAGGTTTTTCACCAGTGCACAAATGTACGAAAACTGGGAGGTTTGCAAAGAAAGAGATGAAAAAGGACCAAGGCTAAATCAAAACATGAGCAAAAATCTTTACAGCTGTGTTCATACAGAAAAATCACTGAATAAGAGCAGGATGATGGAAAGACACCATAAAGGTAGACTAAATGCTGATATTCAGCAACACTTCTGGGGCAATGTTTCTTTGTCAGATAAGCTAAAGGCTCAACTTTCTTGGCAAAATGTACAACACTGGTGGAATAAAGACACATCACACCAACAATTTCTCATTCCAGCTGTTTAGCAAGGTAAAGGGAGCATCATAGTTTGAAGTTGCTTTGCTATCTCAAGGCCTTGGCTCCATTATTAGTGCAAAAATTAATTATATGAAGATATTTTAAAAGAGACTGACAGACCAGCAGTCTTTTACCTGAAGCTCTGGAGAAGATGGCTGTAATTCAACCCAGGCTTGGCTCGAGTCACACAAATCAGCAAAATAATGGTTAAAAAGTAAGAATATTCAGATTTCTGGAATCACCAAATGAGAGGCTTGTTTTCAGTCCAGTGGAAACACTGTTGTATGACCTGAAGGGCTGTTCAGTCAAAACATTTCAGCTAGTCTTATTGTCTGTCACTACAAACATTTCTGAAAGAATGGGTCCTTCTAAAGCCCTGGAAGCATATAGGAACCACAGCAAATAGTGGCCAACCACGTAAAGTTACAGAGTGGGGTCAATTAATGCTGATTTTCATAGTGCTTAAAAGTTGCCAATGCTCTGCTAATTCAGTAACTACAAAGTTCTAAATATCCTCTGGCATTAACATCAGCACATTAACTCTCTGCTGGGAGCTTCATGACATAGGTTTTCATGGCTAAGTAGCTGTATGTCTTGCATCACCAAGCACAATGCCAAGTATTAGACAGAGCGATATAAAGCACACCACCCTGAAATCTGAAGCAGTGGAAATGTGTTCTGTGGAGTGAGGAATTGCACTTTACGGGAAATCTTAATGCTTCAGTTCACTGTACCAAGACATTTTGGACAGTTCTTTGCTTCCAACTTTGTTGGAGCAGTTTGTGAAAAGCCCTTTTCTGTTCTAGCATGACTCTGCCCCAGTGCACAAAGCAAGGTCCATAAAGACATAGACAGATGAAGCGGGCTAGCCCTCACAGAGCCCTGATTTCAACCCCATGCAACCCCTTTGGGGTGAATTAGAAGGGAGCTTGTGAGTCAGATCTCACAAGTGCTGCCCTTTGTGGATCGGCAAAAACTCCCATAAATCCCAAATTCTTGTAGGAAGCCTACCCAGGAGAGTAGATACTGTTATAGGTGCAAAAGGGGGACCAACTCCATATCAGTGCCTATGAATTTAAAATGGGATGTTATGAAAGCTCCTGTAGGTGTAATGTGAAGGTGGCCCAATACTTTTGTGCATGCTGTGTATAATACCTGATTTTATGTTAAGTTATTTGGTGAAGTAAAGCTTGCAATCATAAAACAGGGTTATTAGAATGTGTGATATTTACCTCTGTTGCATTGCCTGGGTTCAGCTGCAGTAACACACTGCACTTAATTCCACATAGAATGTTATTCTAGTGTTACTCAATTGCCCATTTATACTTAAAACAAATGTAAACACTGGCCCAAAATCTGTTGTTCCCACAGTAGCGTCAGCCACTGTAATAATACCACCGCAAACTTACCAACGTCCACATGAACATTACTTGTCACAGGCGTCTTTGTGTTACTTGGCGCAAAACTTTCGCCAACCACGACAATACATTACCTGAGACTGACAGCTGATGTGCCATTGCTGTTGTAAATCTCTGCACAACTGGCCCAATTTAAAACTGTAAGCATTTTTCTTAACACTGGTCAGTCTAAGCCACCTCCACATTAAACACAAGTGTGGTATCAATCTTCTTATCTACCTTTCCTAAAGGAAAACAAATTTCTTCTTCTTTTAATCTCTTTAGGAAAAGCCATTTGTTCACATTAAACCAGCTGTATTTTTAATGTCCGACATGTTAAAAGTTACAGCAAAATGTGCCTGACAGTAACAAGGATGGATGAAAACATTTTTATAGACCCTTCGCTAATGCAGGCCCCTGTAACATTTTTGCTTGATTCTTTCATCCCTGTGCTGGTTTTGAAATGCATTTGAAGTCTGAAAAGGTTACAGCATTGTTGCACTTGGACCCCATTAGCTATAAGCATTTATGAAACTTAGCAGTGATTGGTCAAGTGGCCACAGATGATGGAATCCCTCACATGCAGGTAACAATAATCAGAAACAGCTGTTTCTGCCTTAATTTCTTTGCCCTCGTTCAGAGTTTTTCTGAGCAAAGCAAAAGTAATAATCACATCCCCAGATGTTAAGAGAGGGAGGGAGGGTGAGGGGGAAAAAAAGGAGAGGCAGCCTGATGATAATCATAGCAGAGACAGAGCGAGCTACAGAGATGTAAGGAAAGAAAGAAAGCAGATAAAGAGATTTTCTGCTCGCTGCTGAATCACCTGACCCCATCAGCTCCCTTCTGGACCCTCTGCCCTCAACTCAGCTTTCTCTAGTTCTAATCACTTCTGCTTCTTCTCAGTTCTCCTTCACTTCCTTGCATCCTATCTGCTCCTCAACTTTGAACATCTTGTTTGTTTGGGGTTTTTTTTGTTCACCCCACATCTGTTGATCTCAAACATAAAGTAATTTTGCTGGAGTTGTGGTTATTGTTTCTGTTGGAGACTGCCCCCTGTGCCAGTGGCAGCCTGAGGATTAGGAGACAGTCGGGCAGAGAGCTGCAACGGGATGGCACATTAAGCCATGAGGTAAGATTTTATATAGTCTTTCGTTGCATCTCATCTTCCATGTCTGTATATTGTTTTAATGAGCTTTGTAGAAGAGGACTGCTGTGAACATGCAGTGGTTGTTTGTCTTTAAATCATTCATTTTAGTTTCTTCATTGGAATATTTACCCATGTATGGCACAGCACAGATATTCAAATATCACAGTATGTTTCCATGTCCCCATGCACTTTGCACCTCATTTCCTCTGAGCAGAAGCTTTAAATGCTTCTGGAGAATTTTGAAGAAAGTTGTTTCTATCTCTCCAGGCAAACTCAGTGTGTGGCAGACAGACATTTTCACAGTTGGGTGGAGACACTCTGATTGGAGCCCTCCTCCTTATCTTACTGTAGCAACTGCATTTTCTACTCCTTTCAAGCTCTGTGGTTTTAACACAAAATATGAGGAGTCTGTCTTGTGAGTGAGTGTGTGTGAGGCTGTGTATTGGATTGTGAGAAGGTGGCAGCATTACTGCACATACGCTCATATTTTCCTATTTTTAACACGTTCATTTGTGCAAACAGTGTAACTTGTATGGATAATTAAGTGTTTAATGTGACACTAAGCCAGTCAAGAGGCTTACTAGCAGACTGACCAGACTGACAAACCACTGATGAACCAAAGCTGCACTTGCATTTTTTATATTGATATTTATGGTTATGCACTATATAGGCAAAAGTATTGGGCTACACCTCTTACTCATTGAAATAAGGTGTCTTGTTCAGTCCCGTTTCCATAGATGTAAAAATTAAGTACCTAGCTTTGCAGTCTGCCTTTACAAACATTTCTGAAAGAACAGGGTCCTTCTAAAGAGATCACTGAATTAAGGCACGGTACTATAATAGGATGCCGCTGTTGCAACGTGTCAGTTCTTGACTTTTCTTTCCCCCGAGATATTCCAAAAACAATTGTAAATGGTATTATTGGAACTACAGCAACAAAGGGGTGGACCACATAAAGTTACAGAACAGGGTCACTGAACGCTGAAGCGCAAAGTTGCCAACACTGCTGACTCAGTAACTCCAGATTTCCAAACCTCCTCTGGCATTAACATCAGCATAAAAACTCTGTGCTGGAAGCTTCATAGCATGAGTTTCCATGGCTGAGTAGCTGTATGCAAGCCTTATATCACTAAGAACAATGTCAAATGTCAGAGTGGCGTAAAGCACGCTGTCACTGGACTCTGGAGCAGTAGACGACTGTTCCCCAGTGCACAATATAAGATCTATAAAGGTATGGTTGGATGAAATTGGTGTGGAAGAATTTGACTGGTCCACACAGAGCCCTGACCTCAACCTCATCCAACACCTTTGGGATGAACTAGAACAGAGATTGTGAGCCAGACCCTCTGATCCAACATTAGTGT
>VUQH01034281.1:7476-37773 GCA_015106775.1 Etroplus canarensis
TGATTTCTTTTAAAGTAAATGGATTGTGTGATTTTGCAGCTTGGTCTAAAAGAGACATTTCCTCTTTTAGTTTATAACCTAGCCAACTATAACCTCCCTAACTGCCCTTAACATGGGTGTGTGTGTCTTTTTTTTTTTTTCTCACAAACTAATCATGTCTGGATTGACGTCAAAAGATTTTTTTTACTAGACAGGTTCTCAGGTTCCTGTAACCCTCACACACGCACATATTAATGATGCAAGCACCTGTCTTGTAGCAACCCCTCATGTAATCAGTGGACAAACATGTGAACACTTCTTTAGTACAAGAATCAACCTATCAGCTTTTTCACCCTTTTTTTTTTTTTTTTTTTTTACCCTGTTCACTAACAGTTCACTAAAGCTGGGCCCACGCTTAATTAGCTGTAACATTGTAAAACAAGTATCAGTCAAAGATGTAGAAAGCCAATCACAGTTGTCTAACTTTTTCGTTACATGATCTAAATGTGCAAAGAGGGAATGGCACTGTACTCTTAGACTGCAATCTTTAAAACAGTAAAGATCATCTGAGCCCAACTGGATAAGATCTGGTCCCATTAGGTTAGATCATAATCTCCATTCATAATCATCCTTACAGTTGTTTAGTGTGTACCCAGCTTAACAGTTTTTTTGATCTTCGGAAATGTAGTATTAGATTTTAGCATTGATGATTTTCATCCACTGTATTTTGGATATGGTTTTCATATCTGAAATGATGTTCTTTCCTTGAGGGTGTCATTGCCGTTCTGGTACTTGTGATAATTGTATACAATTATGTATACTCCTCTTTGGTTTATTGGTTTCTTAAGCACTTGCAGTGCCATCTAAGATGGAATCATTGTTTCCTATTATGAAATGTTCAGTTTATTGTGTATGGCTAGAATAGGATGCCACCATTGCAACAAGTCAGTTGGTGAAATTTCTTCCCTCTTGGATATTCCATGGTCAACTGTAAGTGGTGTCATTGAAAAATGGAAGAGTTTAATCCAGTTGCAAATGCAGACACGTAGCCCAGTGGGCTTGGGTCCCCAGAAGTCCACTGCCATTTCCTTGGTCTTGGAGGTACTCAGCTGTTGGTGGTTTCCCCAACACCATTTCACAAAGGCCTTCACCAGGTTCCTGCCTCCTTCCCATCCCTAATACACCCCACAACTGCAGTGTCATCTGAAAACTTCTGCATATGGTATGACTGATTTATATTTGAAGTCAAAAGTGTACAGGGTTAACAATACAGGGGACGCCACCATCCCTTGTGGTGCACCAGTCCTTCAGTCTGACAAAACTGCGATCTCCCAGTGAGAGTCATTTATCCAGGATACCAGGTATGGATCCACCCTCATCTTGGTCAGTTTGTTTCTCAGTAGGAGTGATTAGGTAGTATTGAATACATAGGCGAAATTAGAAAAGGACAAAAAATCTTCCTTACAGCACCACTCCCTTGTCCAGATGAGAGTATGCCCTGTACATCAGATAGAGTAAAGAATGGAACACCTGTCACTGCCAGTTCTATGCTAATATCAGTAACCCCTGGTTTTGGGTAATTTCTCTGTCAGAGTTCACTTTGTGTTGCCGTTCTGTGTAACTTTTAACCTCAGGAGCAGGAAGTGGACAATCTCTTCTCCCAAAGAAACCAGTGTAGCAGGACATGGATGGAACCTCTATGTTGTGGACACAGTCTCCCCCCTCACTCTCTACCAGGAGATGGTAACACAGACATGCCTAAATAACTGTAACTGATCCTAAAAAATGCAAAGTGCATGAAAATCTGTGTGCAAGTATTATACGAGCCAGTTCACCTGTGTGCCTGTTCATGAATTGTTTTGTGTGTGTGCGCATCGGTCTCTGTACATCAGGTGGAATACAGTCAACGCTATGCAGAGACCAATCCACAGGCCCAAAGTCTACGGCACCTCCTCAGTGAAGCTCACCTCCTCCTCCGCGCTGCTTTGCTCCATACATCAGACCAACAAAGCAGTCCTGCAGAGTCTCTACAGACGGGCCTAGATAGATCAATGGATGAAAGGATACCTGTACAGGCAGACAGACAAGAGCTGGAGAAGGCGCTCCGTGAGAACTGTGCTCAGCTGGGAGACTGTTTCAGCAGGTAACAGACACATACTCCCACAGGCAAGGTAAAGGACTAATATCTCTTAAAACATGTCTAGAAACCAGTCACATCAAAATGTCATTGTATTTACTCACTCATAATAGCCTAAATAAACCTTAAACTGAGTTAGTTTACCCCTTAATCCTTGATATAAGGCCATATTAATATCCTTAGTTACTTTTTTCCATGCACATTCTACCTTAATAACATTTAATGGGATTTTAAGTTGTACAGTCATTTGACTTTTACTCTGTTAGACACATTTGCCTTCAGTTTTATGTACTTACTGGCAGCTTCCTATCTTGATTTGAAGGTGTTTCAGCACGATTTCTACTCTTTCCTTTTTTGTAAGGGGCAGTCAGAAGGACTGCCACCTGGCTCTGCCGTACTACAGAATGTCTGGTCTGTCGATCACAGAGGTCATATCTAGGAATCGGCCGCTTCCAGGCAGCCCTCCCTCCTATGGTCCTGGCTTCCTGTTTTACCTGAAACATTACCTGTTGGAAGAAACAGAACAGAACCTCACTCAGGTACCCAAAACATAACAGAGCACTTTGGGTGTGGATAACTCCTGTTGTAATCATTTTAGAGTCTTTGCTCTTAGACTGTATGCAAAAGATCAATGTAGCTTCTGTGTCTGAAAAATTAAGCCAATGGAGAAGCAGCTCTTTCTAATGGACAGCAGGGTGTGGCTTCTCTGGTTGGAAAAAAGAGGACTAATTGTCTAGAAGTGTATGAGAAAATGATCCTAATTCTCACTTGATCTCTAAACTCAGTAAACACTTTCCTGGTGAGTTTATGATCTGAAATGCAAATTTCAGATCTTACTTAATACAAAATGGTGTTTTTTCTAAAATTACAGTCCCAGATCCACCTTATCTTGTGACTTTGGTTTAAAATAATCAGGATCATACCGGCCAGAACTTCTAAACAGCAGCCCACAAATCAGTGGGTGACACTGTAGTCCTTACATCCAGTTTCTAAATTTGCAGTCTGTGTCCAGCATTAAAAGACGCAATAAGAAGGCTTTGATATTCATTTGCGAATCATTTAGGCATTTCGTGGCAGTTTTTTTACATTGATGTCTGCCTTAGTTGGCTAAATACAAAACAACGAATCAGTAGTGACACAGAAATAAAAAAAGAACAAACCTCACACTTGTTTCTGTCCCTGCAGGAAACAGCTGATGAGGTCATTGATATTTTCAACCAATCAGATCATGTGATGCTCGTAAACATATGTGCCAGCCCCTGTATGATAAACGTCACCCCTGACCGGACACTGCAAATTTTGCAACATCTGGAGGACACAGACGGCGTGTCTGTTGCACTGACAATCACTATGGCTGCCATGATGCTGCGTTTGGGCGACCTTCAACAGTACACACAGCTGATGGAGAGACACGCTGAGGTCAGGATGTGACTTGTGTTTGTTTAGGGGTGCTACCTGCTTAAAGTGCTGTATGTTCTTCCTCCCAGGTTGAAGTTTGCTACATGATGTTTTTATTATGTCTTTCATTTTTTTCATGTACAGATTTTTTTTTAATATTTGCACCAAAATAAGTTAAAATTTGTGTGTGTGGGGGTGGGGGGACCTCTGCACATTTTTAGTGACTTGTTCTGGATTTCATACAGTTAGAGGAAAATTAACAGCTGTCCACAATGAGAAACCAGAAAATAGTTGGTCCATGTGTGTTTAGATGCTGCTAGTGTATGGGTTCATAGAGGAGCCGAGGCTGCTGCTGTTTGGTGGATATGGAAGCCCGAATGGACACGTTTGGCCCACAGCTTTGACTCGCCAGCTGGCAAACTCCCAACCTGGGCTGCTGGTGGCTGCCATGGTGGCTTTACATGAGAATGCCAAAGTTCAGCTGGAACAGGCTGATCACATATTCAAGGTATCATTTGCACCTTGCAGTGCACTGCCAGGAGGCTGCTTGTAAAATCAGTATACTGATTGTCACATTGCTTTCCTTCAATATGATTTAGAACACAGGGCTATTTCAGTTTCAGTATTTTTGGCTTTTTTCAGTTCTACATTAAAGAGCTTTAGAGAATGTCAATAATGTGTGTGTTGGTCTAATTTTGTGCGTTTAGGAGTTGGGGTGTGAGAGCACCCTACAGGTAGATTTTTGGGAGGGGATGCTCATGGCATCTTCACAGGATGCGGTCATCCAGGAGCTTCTCTTCCGGCTCGCCTCTGTCTACATCGACCGTCTGACATTTGCAGACTCAGAAACACAGTCCAGCCTTCCCCGCTCAGCTCCAAAATGCAAGTCACTGAAGAGCGCTGATGATCTGGTAATGTTATTTTGCTGTGCTTTTGTCGCTAAAAGATTTTCTAGTAGATTTTCTCTTACTGACATTTTGTTGAAAAACATTTAAGTTGAACTAAAATTCTGTGTTCTCTTTGAACTTCATTCATTTAATTCATCCATAAACCACTTTTTTGTCTGTCAGTTCTATTCAATCAGCTGCTTGCATGTTTGTGTGTGTTACAGATAAACTCCTGCACTCATTATGGTGCTCTGTACCCATGGCTCATTCTTCTAAGTCCAACGCACACTACCAGCTCCCAACATCTGGATGCACTGCACAAACTACAGGTATTTTTTAAAAGTCTGTTTTTTTTGTTTTGTTTTGTTTTCTTTGGTTTTACTACTTGTTAAACAAGAACTATAGCTGCTAAAGTGCTTGCATTAGTTTCATAAATTGTTAAAAAATAACTTTATTATGAAAAATCTAACATTTATTTATTTATTCTTGGTGGCATTGTAAATGTTACACAAAACATTTTATCAATGTCCCTTCCATATTTATTGGAACAGGGAGTCTAAATTTGCTTTTGCTGTGCACTGAACACATTTGTGTGAGATCAAAAGATGAATATGAGAAGAGAGTTTCAGCTTTTATTCACTGGTATTTACATCTAGATATATTAAACAATATATCTAGATGCTCCAAAGTATTGGAGCAGAATGTATTCAACTAAATTAAAGTAAAAACTACTGCACATCTTGTTGCATATCCCTTGCTACATCAAGTTTCCAACCTATAGACTCCATTGCATTTCCTGTTTCTTCATTGGTTTTGCTTGACGGGGATTTTAACTCAGCATCTTTTAGTTTTTTTCTGTTTTGTGGGGTTTCTCCTTTAAGGCTTCTGTTCAGGAGGTGAAATGTATGTTCAGTTGGGCTAAGATCTGGTGATCGACTTGGTCAGTCCAAAAGCTTATTTTTTCCCTGCCCTGATAAAGGGATTTGTTGAAGCGGAAGTGTGTTTTGGATCATTGTTTTGCTACATAACAAAGTTCCTCCTGATTAGTTTGGAAACATTTCTTTATAAACTAAAAATATGTTTCTGTAGACTTCTGCATTCACTCTGCTACCACCGTGAGTTTCATCATCTATAAAAATGATTGAGCTGGTTCCAGAAGCAGCCATGCAAGCCCAAGCCATGACACAACCTCCACCATGTTTCACAAATGAGTTTGTATGTTTAGGCTCATGAGCAGATCTCTTCTTTCTCCATACTTTGGCCTTTTCATCACTTTAGTAGAGGTTAATCTTCATTTCATCTTTTTCCAGAAATGTTGTGGTTTATATCTGTTTTTGCAAATTCCAATCTGGTGTTCTGATTTTTACTGTTAAAGAGTGGTTTGCATCTTGCAGTATGGTCTCTATATTGTTGTTATCCAAGTCTCCTTCAAACAGAGGACAATGATATTTCCACCCTGCTCTTTGGAGGTTGTTCACGATGTTCATGATGTTATGGACTGTTGTGTTGGGGTTTGTACTGCTCTCCCTATTTGTCTGTGTCCTTGGATGACATTCAGGCATTCCAACTTGTGGTACTGGCTGTGCCCAATATTTTTGAAATACTCTTTGAAATGATGGTTTGGGCAGTCACATAGATTCCTGTTAAATGTTAAATTTAGAATTGTGGCCAACCCTTATCTTGTTTTTGTAAACAACTAAAACCATATGTGGAAGAGAGTTTGGAATGCTAGGTTAGCCAGGAGCACCCATGCTTGTTTATATACAGACACAAATACCTGCTGTTCTCCAGTAGTTTGAACATATAAATAAAATATAAGAATACCACCAACCAAAAACTGTGTGTTAGAACAATTAGAAACATTGGTTATCAGATTTAAAATGCACCACACACCTTGTTCCTGGCGGGTATTTGCGCTTGTCACAGTTGGCAAAACATAAGTGTACATAGTTCCCACAGACACACTTTTTGGTCACGTGACCTCCTTAGCGACGCCATCTTTGTTGGCAAGCTGTACTTGTTCACACACACTGCTGTTTATCTCCCCCGCAGATTTTAAACTGTTCTGTTCCATACTCCTTAGCAAAGGAAAAGCTGAACCATGAAGTTTCAGCATTGCCACCAGTTCAATACTATGACGATGAAAGATGTTTTATTGGCGGTGAACTGATGTTGAACTGCCATTTATCACGCACAGTTCCCGTTGCATTCCTGGCATAGTCCCGGTATTGCCGATAATCGCCGGTCAAAACGGTAATGGTCCCAAATGATATCAACATCAAAAGAGAATACATTGTGAGTGCATCCTGAACTCCGCAGCAACACACCGGGGTCACAACGTGAATGCCGGCCTTTTGATGGGAATATAATGGCAATAGATAGTCAGGAACCCAATTTTCAGCCATTTCATGCTGTTTTGTGCCATTTTGATCAGGAATGCTAAATCGCCACGGATTGTCAAAATCGGCGCTATTATGGCTTCAGTGGAATGGGGGTCGAATGGGGTCTAAGATGTGTACCATTATCTTGTGTTGGCACGCAGCTTTTATACCAGTGAGCAATTGCAGGCCTACAAGTCACTGGAGGTGTACAATCAGTTTGTTAATGGTTGGGTTGGCAATGTTTCCTCAAGTGTCCTGAATGCACAGCTGCCTGCAGCTTGCCTACAGCAATGGCGGCCGCTCATACTGTATGTTGTGACGTGTGATGTGTGTGGGAACTATGTATATGGTAGTTGATGGCTGCATTCCACTTTGGGTGAGGCCCTATTCTTGTGTGTACTGGTTCACTGTCAAACCTGACAGGAAAACCTGATAATAATGAGCTATTATGCTTTGATGACAAGTCAGATTAAAATTCAGGCAGGTAATATTATAAAAGAGAAAACCGTTTTTTTTTCTTCCAGAGTTACATTTTACATGTATCTGTGCCATCAATAGTGAGCCTGTGGACATACAGCAGGTTTTTTAATAAATGGAAAAAATTAACAACATGAATAACATACATGGCTTATGTATGTTGCTTATATATTAAAGTTTTTGTTTTTTTTAAAGTGAAAGACTGACCTTTAAAAAACGTAAACTGTAATTGTAATCTTAAGTGTTCTTGTGTCTGTGTGTAGTCTCTGCTGTGTGGTCCATCCCTGTCCGTGGGCTCTGTCATACCTCTGCTGGAACGTGTGTCAGAAGAAACCTTATGGGGCTTCAGCCTGCACCTCCTCTGTGCCACCAGCAAGGGGCAGTACGACAGCAGCATTGAGAAGTTGCTGGACAGATGTCCTCAGGCTATCATAGCCTACGCCAATCACCAGTTACAAGACAAAAACATGGTCGGGACTGAGCACACCTTAAATTTGAAGACTGAATTTTTAGGTTATTTTTAATTTCATGCCCATTTCTGTTTGTCTAATCTTTACAGGCGCTATGGTGGGAGAAGCTGCTCCCAGAGCTTTGTAACCGCACAAGAGTGGCCTCAGACAGCAGCATCCTACTGGCTGCTCTCAAAGGTAGAAACTTTTTCCACAGAACTTTCACTTTCATTTAAATCCATGCTGAAGTTTGCTGGGGTTTTGTAACGAAATGTCATAAATGTGAGTCATCGTTGACTCTGCATTGTTCAGACTGACATTTGACACCTGTAATTATTGGCCTGTAATAGAACAGGTTTGACAACAATTTTCTCATTTAAAGAAATTCAGATTAATGCTTTACAAGCATTTGATGACTCAGAGGTCATGTCCTGAGCTATTTAGACACCTGGATGTTTAAGAATTTCACGCTAGGGGAACAGATCTGAAACACTGAAACAATAGAGTACTATATGATAAATACAAGTAATGAAAAAGCTTAGAGTTAAGGTAAACCCAATTCAAACTTTACCCATTAAACCAAGGTGTAACTTTTAAACTGTTTCAGTGGATTCATCAGTTTAACAGTAGTAAAACGCAAACTGGTTCTTACAAACGGAGCTAGACATTTTAAAAATGTAATTTTTTTATATATTTTTGTCTTGGTTGCCTGTGAAAA
Organism: Etroplus canarensis; assembly: GCA_015106775.1. NCBI lineage: Eukaryota > Metazoa > Chordata > Actinopteri > Cichliformes > Cichlidae > Etroplus > Etroplus canarensis. The sequence goes on from VUQH01034281.1 coordinate 15,903, forward strand.
ATAACTTCATTTACTCACTCATCTCTTTCTGAAAGAGTGGTTCTTGAGAAAGCCCCAACCCACAATCTTCCTGTTCTGCACAGTCACGCACATTCACAACTGTATCCTCAGTTGTCCACTTTTGAAAAAAACAGCCTGTGTATAATGTGTTCAGGCCACACTGTCCCTAAATAGGCACTGGGCTAGTTTTGTCATGACTGTGAATATAATGTAGCTTTACTGACCAAAAGGTGACAACCCTGCATTACTCTTGACTGGTTGACTTTTACCACGCTCAAGCAGGATTGGTCAAACTAGACTTTGGAGGTCAAACATGTTCGGGTAGCCTACACTCTGAGTCTTCTTCAGATGAATGTATTATGATGTGAATTAAAGCAAAGTATCAGTGACATCTCCTTGCCTTTTTTGTGCATGGGTTTAATGTGACTGGTTTTCCTTCCAACAGAGACCCTGGTTGTGGTTGCCATGGAGACAAGCCCTGCAGAGTTCCTGGAGCTCATACCTGATGATGGCACAGCATCGTACTTCTTGCCTCACCTGCTATCATGTAGCCAGAAACAGTTGCTGGCCTGATGCCTGCACCACGCACAGTTATGAAAGCATTCTGAAAGGACTCATACTTTTGTTTGTTGTTGGCTATCCATTGGCCAGCCATTGAGAATGATTCGGCCTGCAGTACTCGAAATGTATGTTTGGTGCCAGACAAGTGTTATAGATATTATGCAGTTAAAGTGAACACCTCACAGTATTACCAGATGTGGTAAAATACCCTCTGTTTATCCACTTATTGAACAAATATAGGAACAAGCATGCTGAGAATGTACAGCTGAGAGGTGCACTACGATATGAGATTTAATGGGTTAGTGAGGTGTGGTGAGCCTGAAGTTCACATTTTCAATGGCACAAAGCTGGCTCTCTTTTAATCTGGCTCTGCACTCTTAAACTGGTCTGGAGGAGGTTATGCTCAGAGTTAAGGTTTAAAATGGTCTGCAAGTGTAGCATTGACGTGAATTGTGCTTTAGATTCTGAACAAACTCATGCAGTTGAGTTACAGTAGCGCAAGCTTTGTGTCTTAAGTTGGCACTGGAATTTTACATGCATTTAGATATTTATCAGAATCAGAATACTTTATTAATCCCAAAGGGCAGGGGGGAAATGTACAAATATGTGTTTTATGTCCTCCATCATTACTGGAAATGCCAGCTGTGTAAAACAGACAAGGAAAATTAAGTAATTCTTATTGGTATTTATGTATCATTGTCAGTCACTGCAACCAATAAAATGAATTTAACTTTGACTTGGCAAAAAATGGGATGTTGTGCCTGAACAAATGTGATACTCCAGAAGTGCCAAGTTCAACAGCTGTAATGTGCTGCTGACAATTCAGAAGTAAACAGAAAGCCCACTGGGTGGTAAAACAAATGTAACCACGTAAGTTTTGGGATAATGACACTTTTTTTTTTTTCCACTGTAACTGTGTGCAGACGATCAGAATCAGAATACTTTATTAATGTCAGAGGGAAATTGCATTTTGCAATCAAAATGTGACTAAAATGCAAATTTTTAGCTTTACATCAACTGGTTTGACAAAAGAATTGCATACTATTTAGAAATTACTGCCGTTTTTATACACAGTGCCCAATTTTCAGAGGTTCAAAAGTCGTGGGACAAACTAACATAATTTTAAATATAAGGGTTGTTTTTAATACTTGGATGAAACTCCTTTGCAGTTAATGGCTGCCTGAAGTCTAAAACCCAGAGACAACACCAAATGCTGTTTCCTCCCTTGATGTGCTCTGCCAGGCCTTTACTGGAGCCACCCTCAGTTTCTGCCTGTTTGTGAGTCTCTCTGTCTTCAATTTTGTCTTCAGTAACTGAAAAGCTGTTCTGTGAGGTTGAGATCAGGTGACTGACTTGGCCATTGAAGAATACTCCATTTCTTTGCCTTGAGAGGTTTTGATTCATTGTGCATTTGCACTGTAACATATCATCTGATCAGTTTTGCAGCATTTAGGGGAATCGTAAGTGGAGTATAGCCCTGCACACTTCAGAATTTATCCTGCTGTTTCTGTCAGCAGTCATATATTTTAACAATAGTAGCCCAGTTCCACTAGTAGCCATATATGCCCATGACATTGCCTCCTCCAGGGTTTAAAAGATAATGTGGCATGCTTTGGTTCCTTTCCTTTTCCATACTTTTGTCTTGTCATTCTGGCTTCATCTGTCCAAAGATTTTTATTTTTTTTTTCCAGAACTGGGCAAGCTGTTTTGGATGCTTTCAGGTAAAGAGTAATCTGGCCTTCTTGCATGTAACCAGTGGTTTGCACCTTCTTTATTTACATTCATCAAAGCATTTCTTGAGTTCTTGACTTTGACAGGGATACAACTAACTCCTTCAGAGTGTTTTTGACTTGGCTAGAGGTTGTGAAGAGGCTTTTTCTTAACCTTGGTGTTGTTGAGGTGGTCCTTTTTAAATTTGCACCAGATTGTTGATTTGGTCACACCTAATATTTTTGCTATCTCTCTAAGAGGTTTTTCAGCATACGAATTGCTTCCTTCAATTGCATCGTCATCTCTGTGGATCATATTGACAGTTTCATTGAGCAGCTACCAAATGTAAATTCAAAACTTTGAATCAACTCGAGGTCTTTTATCTGCTTAAGGAACAGACCTCATCTGCCCATGAAACAGCTTGTCAGTCAGTTGGCTTTTGAGCCTCTGAAAATGGGGGGCTATGTATAATGGCTGGAAATCCTGTACAGTTAATATAGTTCTTTTGTCAAAGGTGTTGAAAAAAATCCAGAAATCTGCACTTCAGTCACATTCTGACTGATTTGAAATCCACTGTGGCGGTGTACTGAGGCAAAATTACAAAAAAACTGATTGTCCCAAAACTTATGAACCTAAGTTTACCTTAAGCATTACTGTTTTGTCATATTTGCAGCACATCAGCTGTGTGGCTTTTTGCCATTATAATAATTATATGTTTTCTATATTTCATTCATATTTCTCTATGACCTGTTTTATGTAAAGTTTTGGAGATTTTGGAGGGGGTTTGTATTTAACATTTTAAAATGATTATTTTTGCTGTCAGAGCTGCAGAGAAACATTTGTTTTTTAAAATGTATTTATAATTCTTTAAGTCTAGAGATCTACACTTGAAGTACTGAGTTTTGTGTTATTGTCTACTGAATTCTGAAATGCTTGCATGCAAAAGTGTGTGATAAATTTCACGTCTGTTCAGTCAGAAACCACAGATCAGATCAACAGGTAATATCTCAACGCAAACCTGTCTTTTCTTCCTGCTTCACATTGTCAGTGCTGAAGCAAAATTTGACATACCTGTAATGTGAGATTTTGTTCAGGGAGACTGAAAACCACGTTATCATATGAGCTTCCTGTGTCTAAGATTTTATCTAAGTATTTAGATGTAAACATATTCTGGGATTAATAAAGTATTCTAAAATTCATGATGCAGTCAGCCAGTCTATTGCAGGTATTGAATGTTTACAAATTCCTGCACCCTTTTGTCATTTTTTAAAATTAGTTCACTTTGGCTAAATTCTCCACAGCTGAACCTGTCAAAAACATGTGAAATCCTTCACTTTTTATTTCTTTGTGTACATCATAGTGTTTGCAAATATATGGGAACAATCAGGCAAATGACAAAGCACAAATGTACACTGCTGAAATAATATTGACTGTATACATCTTTATGACTAAAATCAGTTGTTCCTTCTCAGTTGAACACTTGTTAAAATATGGTGGACTATTCCATTGTGCAAGAAATCATCTACCAGTGGAAGAGGAAGAGGTGTGAAGATATCCAGCAGTGTAGCAACTAGGGATGAGGTTTATGAGAATCTGCATTTGAATATATTTACAGGACACCCGGATGATGTTATGCAGTACAACATTGCTTAGGCCACACAGCATATTAAAGGCATTGGAGGCTGGAAAAAAAAAAGGCAGCAAACTTGAGGAGGGGGTTCCTTAAGTTAGAAAATATGCACATTAACACAGCACTTTAAAAAAAATCGATTTTAATTATTTATTTTTGGGTTTAACATGCAACGCACTGCAGAAAGAAGTACAAAATTGAAAACGAAATTTTGATATAGGACTCTGTGCAGGCCTATGAAAAGCTAAAGACACTCCATGATTCCATGAATCCATGATAGAACCACCTTGAGCAACAACAACAACTTGAAGTGATGGCTTTCTGTATGACTTTATCAGTCTCTCACTTTGTTGTGGGTGAGTTTTGGCCAACTTTTATTTAGTATTGCTTCATCTCTTTGAGTTTTTGTGCAGCTCTCTGAAGGTCCCACTGCAGCATTTGAATCAGTCTGAGGTCTGGACTTTGAATGGGCTATTGCAACACCTTGGTTCTTTTGTTGTTCAATCATTCTGTTGTAGATTTTCCTGCTGTGCTTGGGTCATTGTCCTGCTGTATGAAAACTTTCAGCCAGTCTTTACCTGTTGGACAGATGGCCTCACATCTGAATCTAGAGTACTTTGGTATGCAGAGGAGTCATGGTTGACTCAGTGACTGCAAGATGCCTAGGTCCTGTGGCTGCAAAACAAACCCAAATCGTCACCCCTCGTCCATTGTGCTTGATAGGTGGTATGTTTGGTTTTCACCCAGCATGGTGGTGTAGGCTTTTCCCGGCAACCCTCCCACACTATCAAGTTTTTCATTCTTTTTCTAATTATACTGTCATGAACTTTAACATTTAACATGCTAACTGAGGCCTGTAGCGTGTAAGATGTAGCTCTTGTGGCTTTTGCATTTTCTCTGAGCATTGTGCAGTCTGACTTTGGGGTGAATTTGCTGGGATGTACACTTCTGAAAAGATTGTGGCAGTGTTACCACACACCCGTATTCTTCTGACCAGCAGACTGCCAACATTTCTGCTTTTACAGAGGTGGTCACACTGACTCATGATCACATAATCAACTGAATGTGATAAACAGCACCTGGCTGCTACTTTCCTTCAAGATTCAATTCAAGATTCAAGAGCTTTGCCATTTCAACCACATATAGCTGACACAGAACATGCTGAAATGAAATAGCATTTCTCCAGGACCTGGTGCAACATATAAACATATGACAGAAGGTATCAATATGAAAAACAGAGCTAGGACTAGGGTTTTTTTTTTTAAATTCTTTTAATTCCTTCTTGTGGAAGCAGTAAGAGTGTACTTAGTTATTCACAGGACTGCACAGAGTCCAGTGAAAACCTTCTTTTTTCACATGACTGTAAGCCGTCAGTACACGGGCCACATGCTGGACCAGCTGTGAGGGCAACCCTGCTCCAGATTCTTTTCTTTTAAACTCTAATGGCTCTAATATGCTGGAGCATTATTGCACATAGTAGACCTGTAGTTTTTTCAGGGCTAACAACTTCAAAAGAAGCTCTGATTTCTGTTCCAAGAAATTTTCCAAGGCAAATGTCATTTGTCCATTTGCCATCTTCTTTAGTTCATGTAACATACGTGGTTTAGTAAGGAGTAGATATTTCTTATGAGTTTGAACTCGCTGATAATCCAGTCAGCAGCTTCTGTTCCTTGGTATTCATTAGAGATGTTTAGTGTGTTAGTCACCATAGTTTAGAAATGATCACACATCCAATAATTAGATAATGGGTCATTGTTTTGTAGTATTTGCTATCAGAACTCCAGCTTAAGTCTAAATGTAATTTCTTATTGAGTTCTTCCTAGCTGTTACAAAACAAAGTTCAAGAAATGTCTTCCTTTGTTGGACTTGTACATGTAAAGGCAGGCAGGGTGGATTTAATTGTTAAAAGTGTCAATATTTTTCAAGGGCAAGTTACAGTTCTTCAAAAAAAAAACAATGAAAAATACAAATTCAGCTTAAATAAGCATTTAAAAGTAGATCATAAAAAGGTGGCTTCTGAAATAATGTCTTATGGGTAGTCAAAAGCCATAGTGTCTTCTTCAAGTCCACATTTTATTTTAAGATAAATTAATATTTCCTCCTATGGGAGACATATGATAGGATAGCTTTAAAGCAGTTACTTACTTTTTGACTACCTGACTGGCAGTATGTGCGACTGCAGCAGTGTGTGTCGAACAACATGGTCAGCAACACTGGAGCCCCACAGGAAACCATTCTCTCTCCCTTTCCCTTCATCCTCTACACCACAGACTTTAGCTACTGCACAGAGACTTGCCACCTTCAAGTTTTCTGATGACTCTGCAGTAGTAGGGTGTATCAGAGAGGGTGATGAGGAAGCGTACAGGACTGTGGTCAGGACTGTGGTGGACAACTTTGTCAGGTGGTGTCAACAGAAACATTTTCAGCTGACAAAGACCAAAGAACTGGTTGTGGACATGAGAAGGACCAAAACACCAGTAACCACTGTTTCCATCAATAGGGTCTGTACGGAGATAGTGGAGGACTACAAATACCTCAGTGTTCACATTGACCGTAAACTGGACATCATTAAACACACACACGCCATCTACAAGAAGGGCCAGAGTCGTCTCTATTTTCAATGATGGCTTAGGTCCTTCAATATCTAAATGATGCTCAGGATGTTTGAGTCTGTAGTAGCCAGTGCCATCCTCTATGCTGTAGTGTGCTGGGGCAGCAGACTCAACAAATTGATCCGCAAGGCCAGTAACATTGTGGGTGTGCAGCTTGACTCACAGTGGTGTCAGAGAGGAGGGTGCTGTCCAAGTTAAGGACGATCCTTCACACCCTCTTCATGATGTGCTGGACAGACACAGGAGCATGTTCAGCAGCAGATTCATTCCACCACAATGCACCACAGAACACCACAGGAAATTATTTCTACCTGTGGCCATCAAACTCTATAATTCCTCCCTGTGACTCCATTACAGTTTGTGTATATAGTGTATATATTGTGTATATTACATATTGTATACAGTGTTCAACTTAGTTATTTATGTTACATATTACAATTCATACAGACAGGTCTATTTGTTTATTTATGTTAATCATAATTTTCTTTTTAGCTACTGCCTTTTAAATTTATATTTAAACTGAGCATCTGTAACACAATATAGATTCCCTCCTGGGATTGATAAAGTATTCTGATTCTGAATACTGAGGAAAAGACTCCTTTGAGCTCTGCAGAAACATGACTGACAGCAGCTGAAATTCTAAAGCTACTATTGAACTGGGTAGAGCTTTTTAACAGACCTCTCAACCACTGATGACTTCCAAATTATCCACAGAACCAATCACAGCCTGAGGCACAACTGTGAACCAACCAGAGCTTTAGACTGATGGGTTACAGCTTGAGGTAATGAGAACTCAGCTGTTTAGATGTTTGGTGGTTCCCCTTCAGCAAAGAAAAATCTGAAGGTTGGGAGTGAAACTGAAGAAGAAATAGAAAACCTACTTGGCATGAAAACAACTTAGAGACACAAGAAAGCTGCAATAAAAGAGATAAGAAATAAGACTAAAAGCAAAGTTGGAATAATAGAAGGGTCTTATATTAGAAAGGATGACATGTGAGAAGAAGCCAGGGTCACTGGTTGTCACAGAAAACATTGAGATGAAACTGTTTTCTTCCAAGGAGCCTTGTAAAGTGGTGGTAACAAAGGAGGCGGAGGAACACAACTTTCCCCAGGTGTGTCAGCTTTAACACTACACTACTATATGCTTTGTTGCAGATCCCACATTTAAACCTCAAAGTTTCAAAGTCCTACTACTATCTAATCATACAAATATTTAAGCACCAGCTGTATCCCTGCTCCAGTGGAAAAGTGGATACTTTAGACTGTTTTTATTGATTCTATTATCAGTACTGAAAGCTGTACAGAAAAGCGGACTGTAGTTCACAGCAGTGGTCATACCTGCTACTGCTAATATGGTCAAAAGCCTAGGAAATGCAATCAGTGGGTCTCAACATGGGCAATAACAAAACTTTTGGTGAAGATAGCAGAAAAAATTGCGCTACAAGTTGTACTTAATGTTTTAAAAGAGAATTTCCTCCAAACTTGGCACTTTTCATCACGAATTACTGTTTCATTTTTAATTAATTAATTTTAATTCATTTAAAATTACTCAAGGGTGGACACATTCTAAGGCATCACAGATCAGAAAGGCTGGGAACCACCACTCTAAGCACAAGTAGGAAAATGTCTTTGTAATTTGGGTGTAGTGGCTATACAGGTTCTCCTGTATCTATTCAATGTATTTATAGAACACCAGTTCAGAACAAAAGGTGCTTCACACTGTAAGGTAAAGTCTCAACAAAACTGGGGAGAAAACCCCAACGATCAGACAATCCCATATGAGCGAAGGAAGAGCTCCCTTTTAACAGCAAAACCAGGCTCAAGGAGGGGCAGCCATCTGCATGATTTAATGACATGCAGCAGTAGCAAAGAAATGCCCAGCACATGATATGAAGCCCTCCAGGGGCAGCCTAAATCTACTGCAGCGTAACTAAGCCCTAAATATAAGATTGATCTGTGTATATAAAGAAAAATTGCAGTTATTTATGCTCTGTTCCATATATAACAGTCCATGTAAACTCTTCGGTTTTAAAGTGCTTATATTTTAAAGGTGGCAGTGCTAGTTTGCATCCTGAACGTCAGCAATGCAGCAGTGCATATTCTTTGTTGGATCATTTTTGTGGTCATGCATAATAAGCCACCCGCCTCTTCCTCATTGTGTACAGACATGCATGGAGCAGCCTCTAGACCCTGATTGTAAACTACAGGTCCAGACTCAACCTCGACCGCAGGCCAAGCTCAAAACAATGTCCCCAGGATGGGAAGAGCCTAAGCACTCCCCCTGTGTTGTGGTCTGTGAACAGAAAGTAGAGATTGAGCTGGAGGTTAGTAATAATTTATTACTAACCTCATTACTTATTACTATTACAACCAGCTTACACTTTCTGACTTATTAGCAATAAGTCAAAGTATAAGCTGCTTGGTACGAGAATAAATAAATTGCAATACAAATGAGCATCCTGTCCAGAAATCCTAACTTTCTCCTAGACAGCTGTTCAGGACCTCTAGGAGTAAGTTTGGTAAGCATGTGGTCAGTACATTTGAAATAATAATTTTCCAAGACCGTCATCTTGAAAATAACTAAAAATTGCGCCCAAATTGACACACATTTCCTTTTTTTTAAAATTAATCTCTTATTTTTTCCTCCCTGTAGGTGTTTCCTCCCAACAGAGAGTCAAACTCAAAGAGTCAGCTAGTAAAGGTACAGTCAGGTGATCCTTCATTCATAGCTGATATGTCATCACTGTAAAATATATCACTGACTCAGGCATCACTCAATCATCTCCTGATGGGTAACTGACATTAAATGAATTTAACACTGGACACTTGAGCAGGGATGCAATAGATGAGAGAAATAAATAAATACAGTTAGGCTCGTAAGTATTTGGTCTTAAATTTTTTTGGAGGGGGAGTTTTGCCTCAGTACACCACTGTAGTGGGTTTTAAATCAAACAGTCAAAATGTGATTGAAGTGCCAACTTTCAGCTGTAATTCAAGGAATTTAATGAAAGAACTGCATTAACTGTTCAGGAATTACAGCAATTTTTATACACAATCCCCCATTTTCAGAGGCTCAGAAGTAATGGAACAATTCACTAACAAGCTGTTTCATGTCCAGGTGAGGCCTGTTCCCTCATCTGATAAAATATCTGGAGTAGACTGCATCTGGTAGCTGGTCAGTGGAACTCTCAATCTCAACAAAGAGATGCCAATGCAAGTGAAAAAGGCCAATATTTGGCTGAAAAACCAAACAAAATCTATCATTAGGAGTGACCAAATCAACGATTTGGAACATTGTTAAAAACAAGGAATGCACTGGCCAGCTTGGCTACAAGAAAAGACCTGAAAGACAACTAACGTGGATGACCACATATTTTTCTCCTTGGTTAAAAAAAATGCCTTTCCAACATCTGGCCAAATTGAAAGTGCTCTCAAAGAAGCAGGCACAACATTGTCGAGGTTTACAATCAAGGATGTAAATACAGCAGGTTTACAAGAAGGTGCAAACAGCTGGGTACACTGAACAACAGCAAGGCCAGATTAGACTTTGCCAGAAAACATCTAAAAGAGCTTGCCCAGTTCTTGAGAAAATTCTTTGAACAGATAAAACCAAAATGAATTTACCAGAATGATGGGAAGAGAAAAATATGCAGAAAGACAGGAACAACACATGAGCTACAGCATAAAACGTCATTCTCTCAAACACAGTGGAGGCAAAGTTATGCCATAACTTTGCCTATAGCTGCTAATGTAACCGGGTCATTGTGTTTAATGATAATGTGACTGCTGACAGAAGTAGCAGGATGAATTTTGAGGTGTACAAGGCTATACTCTCTGGTCAATATCTAAAAATACTTTTAACTCCACTTGTGGCATCACCAACTGAGGAACAGCGGTTTATTTTATTGAAAAACTGGAATCATCAATCGTTTATCTACAATTTTTACACTTGGCAAAGTCCTCCAATTGGATTTGATCTTTGGCGGGTCAGATCCAGCTCACTCACTGTACAACTGTGTGCCTTGACTTTTTATTTTTATCATTTTGATTACTGTATTTTACCTGTGACTTTAAACTTGATTAATCTATCGTTTCTTCTTGATTTTAGAGTGCACAGTGTCAGAAAAATTTGAGCTCTAAATTCCAAGGGTCTTAATTACACTAAAAAGCTGAAAGTTTATAATGATGTAAGTTGGAAAAATTATGCAAAATATATTAATGAAAAAGCTGAACCCTGGAGATTTTTAGACTTTCTGTTCATTGACAGATGAACTCAGAGAATGCTAGAATCAAATATTTCATACTGTATTTGCAGCCAAGATGGCAGCAAATACAATATGAAACATATTTCCTTTTACTTGGAGGGGTCTGCACAAGAGGGAAGTTAGGATTCTCTTTTTTTCTGCGAATACATCATGTTGCAGTAATACAGCATGATGTTGTGCTGTGTGTTTCAGCCATCCCTTAACAAAGCAGGTTGTCTGAAATGGAAGAGGCTGAGTCCACCAAAGAGAAGACTGGTGGTTAAAGATGTGGTCTGTCTACCCAGAGGACACTGCATGTCACAGCTGGAGAGGTGAGAGAGTGCACTGAGGACACAGTGTTCGTATACTGTAGGAAAAGACAGACTTTCTTATCTAAGAACACTAATCCTTTGAGTAAGGTGGTTGCTGGTAGAATTTTGTCTTCTGTCTGGAGGAATTTTCTTAGGTTAGGATGACATTTTGGTCCATGATATGTCAAAAATTAAGATCAGTTTTCCAAGACTTAATTTTTTTATGTGACTAGAACTCAAGTAAATAAATTCTAATGTTTGCTGTGACCCCATGCAAAACATAACACAAGTGCCATATTCCTCTGGTGTTGCCACTGATCCAAATTGCCACGTTTAGCTCAAGAATTTTCACCTCAGCAACTTTCATTGATTACACCAACAAACAGTTTTTACACAATCAAGTTTGTGATCAGTCTCTTATGATGTAATCATGCTGATTACTATCCTGCATAAAAATATAGCTCTTATATAAGTTATTTTCTGTCCTTCCAGTCAAATTGCTCCAAAGAGTAAAGAACACGCAGCTCTGACGACGATGGGAATAACTGCTCGCATCACCATTGACAATAGCTGGTCAGTCACTCAGATGGAGGGTCGGCTGACAACACTCTTCCAAGGGCAGTTTGAAAAACAGGCAGGACAAAGGTTTTCCTTTACATATCTGCAGGTGGGTATGAGGGGTATTCTATTTGAGGTGTCTTTAAAAAATAGGTCTAATTTTTAATGTGTACATTTTACTGTTTCTAGTTGAAGTCTGAAGATTCAGGCAAGGGATAGAATTTAGGATTACTTTGTTTCTTGCAAAGTAACTGTTAAATTTTGAAGAAAATGTGTTTTAATGTTTGTATGTGGTGCTGTTTTAGTGTATGCAGGGCTCCAGAGTGCTGTTTGTTCCAGACACCCCTGCAGAGGGCTGGACCGGGGAGTGGGTCCTCAAAATATCTGGACATGGTGCTTTATACATCCTGAGCCACCACAATTACTTAGAGGTACTCCAAAAAACATTGTATGTCTCTCTTTAGCTTGATTTTCTTGTTGCTGTACCAGTGGTGGAGGATTTTATTCCTGCAATAAACCTCTCAGCAAGTACTGCATGACTTCTCTCGCCCCTCACCCCTAACGTGTCAAGGCAGATGGCTGCCCCTCCCTGAGCCTGGGTCTGCCAGAGGTCTCTTCCTGTTAAAAGGGAGTTTCTCCTTCCCACAGTCGCCGAGTGCCTGCTCATAGGGGATCATATGTGTTTTCGCTCTAATACTGTAGGGTCTTTACCTTACAGTGTAAAGCACCTTGAGGCGACTTTTGCTGTGAATTGGCGCTATATAAATTGAATTGCAATATAGTATAAATCAGAATCCTTTATTAATCCAAAGGGGAAATTGCTTAACACAAAAGTAATTAAACTTCAATCATATCAGTCTGCCCATTTAGGAAGCATATACCATTGTGAATCAATTTCTTCTGCTTTGGTGCAGATGAAAGTGACAACAGGTGCACTGGAGAGGCAACAACAAGACAACTCCAAAAAGGGAAGGGGTTTTTGCAGGTGGTGGTAACAGACCATTGCTCTCTCCTTATCCCTCCTGTTTTTTCATTAGTTTTGCTGGTGTCCTTAACAGTACTGGTAGCATGAGAAGGTTACTGGTAGCACGAGAAGGTACCTGCAGCACATCCAAGTTGCACAGGTAGTCAAGCTCTTCCAGGATGCCACATCCATGTGCATAGTTGCACAATGGTTTGCTGTGTTTCCCAGAAAAATCTCAATAGTGTGAAGGAGATACCAGGAGAAAGGCCATTAATAAAGAGAGCTGGACAGGGCCGCAGAGTGGCATCAGCCCAGCATCAAGACCAGCATCTGCTCTTCTGTGCAAGGGGGAACAAAAGAAGTGCTGACAGAGCCCTACAAAATGGCCTTGAGCAGGCTACTCGTGTGCATGTTTTGACATAACTATTAGTGTCAGACTCCATGAGGGTGCAGTTTTCTGGCCAACACCTGCAAACCATTCCTTTTTTGGGAGTTGTTTTGTGGTTGCCGCTCCAGGGCACCTATTTTTATATTACCTAAGCTTTTGTTGCCAGTGAATTTTCTAAATAAAACTTGTTAATTTAACCATACACATTTTGTCTGTAGTGCCCAAACAGAAAATAATCTTCTCCCAACAGGTAGAATCTCATAAGTCCGCAAGCGAGACCCCTATAGTAAAGAGGTTAGAAACAATTTCCTGTGACTAAACATTTTGAAATGATAACTGATTAACCAAATAAATTCATTCCCTGAATATGTGTGTGGTGTTTTTTGTCTTGGGGCCAGCACAGAGACCTGCAAAGATGAAAATGATCTGGTTATAGAGATCCAGCCTCAAGCCTCCAAGGACACAGAAGAGGTATGTTTGGATTGGAAATGGAAAAATGTCTGTCTCCGTTATTTGACCTGGATTATCACTATCTGTGTCTCTTGTCATACATGTATCTTTTTTGTGTAGTGTGACCTGGATACCATCCTGAGAGTGTTCAGACGGGCAAACACAGATCAAGGCTTGGAGACTCACATCCAGGTGAGGAGGACAGATCTGCTCCACAGTGCTCTGGAGGTGGTGAGAAGGCCAGACTTCAGCTTCAGGGCGAGACCTGTTATCTCCTTCAGTGGAGAAGAGACCGACGGCAACGAGAGGCCTCTCAGGGAATTCTTCAGGTCCTCATCAGTTCTCTGACATTATAACTGAAGCTTATGGCTTCAGGCATACATCCAAAATTAATAATGTGGCCATAAACCTCTTGTTTTCTATTCTGCTGCCACTTTAATCAGTCTCTTTGTATATGGTTATAACCAAGTGTTTCAAGGTTTACTCTGCAGACATCTAACGTAAATACATTTATCTTGAATGAATATTTGATGTGTACTTACAGTATTTTTACTTGAAAGTTGGCTTGAAAAATGATTACCACAAAGCTGGTAACCTCTGGCTAACATTTAATCTATGACAGACTGACAATATACATTGTAGGGTTGCAGTTAACACTTTTCACAGCCATTAATCTGCTCATTTTTGCTTAAAATAGTCAAGGTGTTGTATTTACAAAAGAATATATATAACAGAAAAATATACAGACAGATTATTTACAATACCACTACATAAAAAATGGCAGCAGATGCTTTTAGTCGCTTTTCTTGATGCCCAACAAAATAATGGTAGTCTCCTGTTGCTGCAGTAGTTGGAGAGAAACTATGTATTAGCTTCTGATAAAACCCTACACCAGATCGATGACGCATAAAGTTTTAATTTGTAAAGCCTCTCCTGGCAAGATCTTTAAATTTCCTCTGATCTAGGTTGATTCTGCTGGAGCTGCAGCAAAGCTGTGTGTTTGAGGGTCTTCCAGGATGCCTGTTTTTGACCTGCGACATCACAGCTCTTGAAGAGAGGATGTACTATGAAGCTGGAGTTCTAATTGGCTGGTCCTTGGCTCAGGGCGGACCTGGACCTCACTGTTTACACCCTGCACTGTATCAGGTTAAACAAAAAAGCATATAGTGTGTGTGTGTGTGTGTGTGTATGTATGTATATATATATATATATATTTAAATCTGGACAGGTTATTAATTATTTGACCCAGGTTCCACACATTTTAGTATCTTTCTGTTCCATGTTCTGATGTTGCAACCTGCAGCTTTGGTGTTTTAGTGTCACGTAGTGAACACAGTCTAGTATTTAGCAACTAAAGAGCCAGATATTTCCATCAATAGTTGGTAGAGGCCAAATTTGAGCTAATTTGGGCTGCTACTGTGACCTCATTCACTGGTTTCAGGACTCAGTAATAGCCTTTAGACTGCTACTATGTTCATTGGTAGGAACCAGAAGTGACCATATTTGGACCAAGAGTGGAGTGCTAATTTATCTGCTAATACTAGCTAGTTAGTAGGTGGCATCCATAAAGTTACTGGGTGAAAAGCACAACAAACCTGGTAATTAGGGCTAAGTAAAAGACTAATAAAATAAAAGGTTAGGCTTGGTAACTGTGGATCAAACCTGCAGGGCCTCTACCCTGACTGCCACCCAATCTACGTAGCACCGGACCCTTATGGCACCTCTCGCAAGTGATGAACCCACAGGAGGGCAGACCAGTGTTAGTGTTGCTCCTTCAGGTTGTGCCTGGCTGGGGCCCCATGGGCTAAAGCCCAGTACCAGGCGTCTCCTTCGAGCACCTCAAGGTTTGCTCAAAGGTGGGGCCTAACTCTCTCCAGGGCAGGGTTTTTGTTCATTGTTTTTATTCCATCATAGGCATTTCCAAGTCGTTCGTCCTTTGGACCGACCAGAGGCAAGTTCCCTCTGACAATACAGCTCCAGTGATCACTGAGGAACACAAACCCCTCAGCCACAATAAGGTGGTGATTTATAGAGGGAAAATATGTGGGAGACTGACACATGGATTGGTGCTGCATATGTAGTGATGTTGATGCTATACCGGTCTGTTGTAGTGAAGAGAGCTAAGTGTAAAAGTGAAGCTTTTAATTTATGCTCTGTGTACCTTCCCTAACCTTTGGTCACAAGCTCTGGGTAGTGACCAAAAGAACAAGATCACAGATACCAGCGGCAGAAATAAGCTTCCTCTGAAGGGTGTCCAGGCTCAGCCTTGGAGATAGGGTGATGAGCTCAAGTCACTCAGGAGGGACTCAGAGTAGAAACGCTGCTCTTCCACATCGAAATTAGCCAGGTTGTTTGGGCACTTGACCAGGATGCCTCCTGGACGCCTCCTAGGTGAAGTGTTTCGGGTGTGTCCCCCCCAGGAGGAGGCCTCGATATAGACCCAGGGCACACTGGAGAGATGATATATCTCACCTGGCTTAGGGACATGTTGGTGTTCCAAGGAGAGGGAGGTCTGGGTGTCTGCTCAGATTGCTGTTCCCATGACCTGGACCTGTATAAGTGGCAGAAGGTGGATGGACACCAACATGGCGGAGAGATTCAGTAAAATGATTTACTGGTAGTGAAACTGGATCAGTATCCAAATGACTGAGTTAGAAAAGAATACTTGATAGAAGAGAATTGGCATTAGAGACCAAAACTATTTTATACTAAGCTGTAAACATGCATTTTCATGGTTGTAGTCAGGCAGTTTAATATGGGGTAGACTCATGCTTCTGTGCTACTGTCATTTTTCAGCTTGAGTGGTAACTGCTTGGCGTAGCAGAGTATTTTAGTTCAATCTCTGACACTGTGTTGTATTTAACTGTCACAGCTGATGTGTTGCCAAACTACTTCTTTGGAGGACTTCAGCTGGAGGGACATTGTTGATGCTGAAGCACAGATTGGACTCCGAGAGGTAGCACATCTGGAGAAAACACACACATTTACTTGAAGCTAATTAGATTCATCACAGTGAACTTTATACAGTGTTGTATGTCATTATGCAAGGTTAATTTTTTGGTGAATTTAATATAAACATAAAAATATATAAAATACAAATTTAGTGAACTGAATAAAATCATGCTTCAGACTATTCTGTCTCTGTTTTTAAATGGGGATGGATGAACTTCTTGTATGACGTTTTTTTTGTCCCCCCTGTTTTCTGCCCACTATTTTTAACCTGTGTTTTGCCTTAAAACACTGCTCCTCTGCTATTGTTTCAGCTGTATAATTGTACTGATGTGAAGCTGCTGTCTCCCAGTACGTGTGATTGGGTGTCACGCTGTGGGATCCCTGAAATCTATTCAGCTCATTCTGATGAAATACCACCCATCTATAGTCGACTGGTAAAACACTACATCTACCACAGGTAGGACAAGATATTGAGTTTTTAAGATTGTTTATTTTAACCTCTCATCACACTCACCAACATTTTATTTGCTTATTTTTAGATCTTAATTTCCATTCAGTCTAAATAACATTAAAATTTTTCACTATCTCTCTGCTGTCCCTCAGGGTGGCTCCCATGATCTCCCAGTTCACGAAGGGCCTGAATTGCTGCGGCGGATTATGGGATGTGATTCAGTCCCACTGGGAGGCTTTTGTGCCACTGATGACAAGTACTCAGCAACAGCCTCTGACTCTGGAAGAGTTCAAACAGCTTTTTAACATCTGCTTCAGCAATACAGACTCCCAGCTGAGGGCAGCTGAGGAGGCCACAGTGGGACACTGGGAAACTGTCCTCACCTTGGTCAGAGGTAAGAATGGAGAGATGATTGGAAGCAGATAAAAATGCTCTTTGCTTTGCATGTTAACTGAAACATTTCCTCTATGTGCATAATCAGATGGGCAAGCGCAGTTTTCCTTTGAAGACCTTCTCACCTTCATCACAGGAGCTGACCATCTCCCTTTTCTTGGCTTCTCCAAATTAATCTCTCTGCGGTTTTACTCCCAGGTTGGTATTTGGATTGGATTGGATTACTTTATTGTCATTTCTACTACATATAAATACACAGTGAAACAATATAGCGTTCCCCCAGGACTTAACATAAAAATTCTGTTTGGTTTTGCTGAGTGGTTCTGCGTCCAAAGATTTGTATTAGTTAATGTAGAAAGAATGGCTAAAAGTACAAGTTAAAGGTAACTTTTTAACTTTGTTTTTCACATACTACTCATTCTGCTGTCATTATGCAATGACTATGGTTAGGTACTTTGCAGATCAAGGTTTTACTTACAAAACATGAGAACGGCAGAAATTTAGCTTTGTTGCAGGTCTGCCAGTTTGTCTTTTAAAAGTACTTTTTAAAATTTTTATTATATACTTGAGGCTAAGTGGTTCTCAAACTGTTGGGCAGCCCCTCCCCCCAATAAAGTCATTGATCACTACAGGTGTTGAGTGGATGATCAAGAGGAAAATACACTGTAAAACAACATTCAGTAAGGAGAAATCACTGGAAAGAATTAACATGGTTTCTTAATCTCCAGAGTACAATACAATATTTGGTGATTAGGCTTTGAAGCTACATAGCAGAGAGGAGTCCAATAATGGTAGGAAGTAAGACAGGACCTCTCTGGAGTTTAGATGATGGTCCTAGTTGTGGTGGTGGAGATAAAGTGGGTGGAGACTTGTATTAGGACCTCTGACTGCCCAGAATGAGGTAGAGAGACTGACTGGCTCACCAAAGCAGGGCAAAAAAGTCATCAGGCCGGAATGATGACAGCATTGAGTTTGACAGACAGACAAGTGAATACAGATCTCCCTTATGGAGCTTACACATAAAATTCATTTGATATATAAACGGAAAAGTTTCCTGATGTGATCATGCTGACATTATTCCACGAAAGTTCAAATGGAATACTTTTTAATTGTTAATGATTGTGGATTGAATGGAATGGAATGTATGTAGCTATGCAGGTAATGATGCAACAAATATTTTAAGAACACTTCAAAGGTTCATTATTGCTTGCTTGCTTTCCTTTAATATTGAATTCAGTTTTATATTTTAAAGTTGTGTTTCTGACTTCACTGTAGTGTAGCAGTTGACACACTCTCCTTACAAGTGAAAGGTCCCTGGGTTGATTCCAGGTGGGGACACAAGCCCCTCTCACCATGGAGGGCTGTGTGAGAAAGGGAATCTGGTGTAACACCTCTGCCCAATTATCAGTGTGGATTAATCCACTGTGTCGAGTCCTTGGGGAGAATACAAGGGAGCAGCCGAAGATACAATGATATTCTGCTCAACATTACGGGGAAATTTCTGACTAAAAACTTTTAGGACACCGTCTTCAGATGAAACATGTCTTTTCCTCTGTCTTGAGATGAACTTCACCTTTCCCTTGCTGTGAATTCATTTCCCAGGATACAAACCTTTCAAATGTGCATCTGCCTCATGTCTCCACCTGTTTTCTGGAGCTCTATCTACCGAGGGGAGTGGTTGGTGCTGTGGACCTGCTGGCGCTGCTGAACAGAGCAGTGCGGGAGGCCCTGGGATTGACACTTGAGATGGCTAGGACAACTGAAGGGAAATGATTAGATTATGCAAAGGATTCCCTCCTGAATACTTTGTCCTGTTGTTGACTCTCTGAAGGTTACAGGTTGCTGTAGGATTTTAACAATGTGACTGAAACGAAAGAGAAACTCCAGTTTGCACTTTGTTGCATCAGTTTATGTAACTCATGACCTGATGCTGGAGCTTAGAAAAGTGTTTGCATTGTTAAAAGCTTTAAGCATTCAGAGTCTAGTGTTTTTAACTTGTCTAGCAATTGTATTAGAAGCTGTGCATAGTTCTTTGTCATGGGAACATAAATGTCTCTTAGAATAGAGGGAGGGAATGCTACTAAACATACAATAGAAAGCCTAAGGCCCTTTTGGCTGCTGTAAATGAGATTTGATGGGTGGGGTTGACATTGATGTTAATACAGATACCAAAAAGGAGTTTGTTTTTCTTTCAAAATCTTTTAATAGTTAGCCCAGATACGAGTTCTAAAATATACATAATTGTGCCATCTTATAATGTTAATGATTTCATACTGAATTGTAAATGTATAATTTGATAATTGGAATTCATTTAGACATTAAATAAGTTTCTCACTTGATATCTTAAGTATTTTCTAACAGTGGTAACAATGATAAATTCTGTCTATGAATCTGTCCTTTAAATTATATGTTGAATAAAGTTTCTTTTAAATATTTCTAAAATAAAAACAATCACAAATAACAGGCATTTCAAACAGATGCATCTCTTTGTTCATCTTTCAGAAGGGCACAATGTAAATGATAGAACTGATAGTTGTGTGTTGTACATCTAGTGTTTAAGTAGGAAGTTGGAGAAGAATACAGTACATTCTGCTATTTGCTGTAAACGCTTGTAGAAAAATATATATTTAAAAATCTCACTTATGTACTGGGAGTGAAATGTTTTCTTAATAAAAGGTTAAAACAGTCATTCATTCATCAATGTATGCCTACTGAACAGAGCTGTTCTCCACACCACATCTTGGGTTTTTTCCATACCTAATTATACTTTAAAGTGCAATATATCCAACACAACAAACCTGATTTAAAATGCACATTAGTATAATTAATTTCTAATGACACAAGTAAAAGAATAGAATTCCTAGCAAGTTTTTTCCAGTAACATCTAAAAATTTCCCTTCTTCAAAGTACAGTATTCATGTGTTTGGTTATGTTTCACTCAGAGGTTACAGTCACCAATTTCCTTAATTATAAGTAAGAAAACAGGGGTGAGAAAGAAGCACGCTTTAGTTTCCTGGTTACTAAAATGGAATTTGACACCTCTTACAAATCTCTTTGAAAGATCAGATTGTTTAGTTTAAGACCCTATTTCACTCTGTAAGTTGACACTTGAACCAGAAGTGCATTTTCAGTTCTCACGTTCCTGGGAAATACAGCCAACAGTGTGGTACTGCAATTATTTGATTTAATTTCAAAAAATGATCATAAAAGGAGTTTAAACATAAAATATAATCATCTGTGTTTAGTCAAATACTTTTCTTACACTTGGACAGCAATCTGTGTACATCTAGTGGCTTGTGGGTACTGGTTGTAGACCTTTGCAACAGAGCTGATAACTTCTTTTCACACCACTGATAGTAAATTTTAAGATGTGATGAAATAATTGAGGCAAGCTACTGTTTCAATGTTGAAAATGAATTTACCAACACATCTTCTAATTGTTGACATCATATATTAATGTTCGACTTCTGTCCGCATGAAGCTTTTATGCGCCAACTCTCACTTTTTGAATGCTTGTCACAGAGAGACTGTGGGCTGTTCCATTCAGGATCTTGTTGCTTAAAAACTAAATGGAGAGAAAATACAGAGATTAAACATCTGAACATTTATCTTGTTTCCTTTACGTGTATTATCATTGGAAGTAAAGCAAACTAATTGTAAATAATTTGATATACCTGATCAAGAAGTTTAATGATGGTTGCATTGCTGACCTCTCCATTGGTAGTTATCCTTATATTTAGATGTACTAGTGCTTGAAGGCCTGGAAGGGTTACTAAGAGAACACAAAAACATATCTGAACACACAAGTGGGGTATCTGAGTTTTCTTTTATTATTTATTAGTATTCTCCTAACATTAGGAAGAGCCTGCTTTCCACTTACAAAATATTCTAGTCTTTAACAAGCCAGGGCATTAAATTATGGATTGTTTTGCCTAAAATTTTGAATAATATTTTAAGACTGGAGTTTATCAAGCTTGCTGACTTTACATACTTGCTAATATTAGAATGGTTCCTTTTAATCTGGACGTAAGAAAATAAGGACATTATTATTAGAATGTAAAAACCTGCCATTCTGAAATACCTTTGGAAAAATAACCATCACTATGAAAAAACTTAATTTCAAACATGTTACACAAATGAACTGGAAAGTGATCTGGCCTCTTTTTAAAGATTTGATACAGCTAATTGTGTTTCCAAAGTTTTCTGTGAAAATTTAACTTTCCAGTTATCTTCTGCAATCAAATCGAACGGATGTCACTGGTAACTCAGCCAGAATTCTGTTAAGGTTGAGCCTGATTCAACTTCTGTATCCTTGTATTGTCTTTGGCCAAAGACCAAGGAGGGGGAGAGGGGGAAAGCGTGTTAGGAGGCAGAGAGAGAGAAGGAAAGGTAGGAGGGTGGAGGTGAGAGTAGGGACTTTAAATGTAGGGACTATGACTAGTAAAGGGAGAGAGCTGGCTGATATGATGGAGAGAAGGAAGGTAGATATATTGTGTGTGCAAGAAACCAGGTGGAGGGGAAGCAAGGCTAGGAACATCGGAGGTGGATTCAAACTGTTCTACTATAGTGTAGATAGGAAGAGAAATGGAGTAGGGGTCATCTTGAAGGAAGAGTGTTCTGGAGGTGAAGAGAGTGTCAGACAGAATG
>VUQH01034287.1:0-26799 GCA_015106775.1 Etroplus canarensis
AAGTATTCCTGAGCCCATTTAGTAATGTGAGTGACACAATCATGCCGATGAGTGATGCAGTGTTGTCTGAGGGCCCGAAGACCACAGGCATCCAATAAAGGTCTTCGGCCTTGTTCCTTACACACAAAGACATCTCCAGTTTCTCTGAATCTTTTGATAATGTTATGCACTGTAGATGATGAGAGTTGCAAAGCCTTTGCAATTTGACGTTGAGGAACATTGTTTTTGAAGTATTCCACAATCTTTTTATGCACTCTTTCACAGATTAGCGGGCCTCTGCCCATCTTTACTTCTGAGAGACTCTGCCTCTCTAAGTCATCCCTTTTATAGCTAATCATGTTACAGACCTGATATCAATTATCTTAATTACTTGCTAGATGTTCTCCTAGCTGAATCTTTTTTAACTTTCTTGCTTTTTCAGCCATTTGTTGCCCCCGTGCCAACTGTTTTGGGATCTGTATCACGCATCAAATTTGAAATGAGCTCATTTTGTGCATGAAGGTGTACAATTTCCCGGTTTGAACATTTGTTATGTTATCTATGTTCTGTTGTGATGATTGGCTCATGTGCTTTGAAAGTCTTTTAGCTTTCATTTTGTTAAAATTTAAAGAATGTCCCAACTTTTCTGGATTTAGGGTTGTATCTCTTTCGCTTTCTCTCACTCTCTCTCTCTTGCTCTCTCTCTCGCTATCTATCTATCGATCTATCGATCTGTCACTAATCTCACTTTATTTTATTTTACTGATGTTATCGGCTGTTCACCGGGGCCTCAGAAACTAATTTCGCTCCATTCTTATGTAAGTGCAGATTGGAATGACAATAAAGAATCTTTGATTCTTTGAATATTTCAAGTGAAGTATTGGACCAAATGGAAGTCAATGTAAACTATATGTAAAAGATGGACCAGCATAATGCCTCTCATTGCTTTGCAGAATCAAATCCTTACGCCTCAAGTGTGGCGAGCTGACTGAGAGCCAGAGCACACAATAGGCCTGCCCTAAATCATACCCTACCTAATCATTCATTTTACTTTAAAGAGACTATAATTTACAAAATGAATGTCATGCTGTATTATGTAAGACTTGAAACTAGTGATTAAGACCATAAACTAAGCAGAAAAATGTTTTCTGAGGTAATAAATCAACTGAGGTTCTGACAAATTCTTTCTTATAGACTTCTATAGAGTAGGACTTCTTTTTGAAACCAGAAGAGTTGCCCTCTGCTGGCCATTTTAAAAAGTTTTCATTCACACATTAGCTTCACTTTTCAGATCCCGAGGCTAGTGTTTAAAATTTTAACAATACACACTCCTTTTGTGTTACTGGATTTTGGTGTTGTTAGAGAAAGGCGTATTAGTGTATGGTGCAAAACAAGTACAAATATAGGATAATATTTTCTCTATAATAATGAATGAATAATGAATGTGTAAGACAGTGTTGTATGATTTACAAGCTGCTTCCTAAAATACATGCTCTCCCTTCCTAGAACTTGCAGAATCTGTGTTGGTCTGTCTGCTCAATAGGACCCTGTATCTATAGCTATGACCAAATATGACCTTCGACCTTTGTAAATACTAGAGTATTCATCATCAATGAGGACAGTGTGAGACTGAACACTGGGCCTTCAACTTTAGCATCATCAAATCCAACCACCAGTGAATTATGGTCCATGTTTCAAAGAATCCGAATCCTCATCTTGTGTCGTGGAATGAAGGTTGACCTTTCATGTGATGTTCTGTCTGCGCCTCATTTAGACAACAGACAAGAATCACCCACAAGCTGTATAGTTTGAGGCAGAATTTCCAGTTTGTATCCTGTTGGACTTCACTGATGCTAAATGACACAAAAACTACAGTCATAGATACAGAAGAAGGAACATTTAATGACCGTGCTTTTCAGTGTCTAGTCTCTTCTGAATGGCCTTTGGGTCTGTGGAGAGGAACGACGTCTCCCATCTATAATGAATAACCTGCTAACAATTAGAGACTTTACTCCTGTGTTGTCATGCCCTACAGCCAGAGACGCTCTCACACTTACTCATTACCGGCTAGCGTGTAATAGTCAATCACAGAGTGAAGCTCTCCTTTGCTTCACATATAGTAAGGTGCATTCTGTGTTTGCCTGAGGCACAGCTTACTGTGCTGTTGCTGACAAATTTAGGCACTCAAGGCACCTTTATATAAGACAAAACTCCATCTGTGTACATCAGTTCCATTTTTTTTTTAGTATACCGTTAAAAGCAGGAACTAAATAATGATCCTACATTAAAATTTCACCCTGTCTATAATACACTTTATCGACAAAAGTGTTGGGCCATATGTCTTAATCATTGAATTCAGGTGTTTCATTCAGTCCCATTGCCACAGGTCTATCTATCTACACAGTCTACCTTTACGAACATTTGTGAAAGAATGGATGGAGCTAAAGAGCTCGCTAAATTTGAGTGTTGTAGGAAACCACCATTACAACAAGTCATTTCATGAAATTTCTTCCCTCCCTAATATTCTACTATCAACTGTAAGTGGTATTTTTGTAAAGTGAAAGTGTTTAGGAAGGAAAACAACTCAGTCACAAAGTGGCAGATCACAGAAAGTTAGAGACTAGGACTGCCAGGTGCATAAAAGGCACATGCTGCAGAGTTCCAGACCTTTTCTGGCATTAACATCAGTGCAAAAACTGTGCTGGGAGCTTCATGGTAGTATTTCCATGGCTGAACAGCTGCATGAAAGCCTTATATCACCAAGCACAATGCCGAGCGTCATATGGAGTGGTGTAAAGCATACCACCACTGGACTCTGGAGCAGTGGAAACATGTTCTGTGCAATGACAACTCATGCTTCTCTATCTGGCAGTCTGATGGATGAGTCTGGGTTTGGTGAACATTACCTGCCTGCATGCATTTTGCCAACTGTAACTTTTATTGGAGGAGGGATAATGCTAGGGGGTTGTTTTTCTGGGGTTGGCCTGGAAGCAATTCTATGCTTCCAACTTTGTGAAAACAGTTTGGGGAAGGCACTTTTCTGTTTCAGTACGACTGTACTTATATACAAATCAAGGTCCAAAAAGGCATGGCTGGAGGAGCTGGTTTGGAAGAACTTGACAGGCCCACACTGACCATTGACTTCAGCTCCATCGAACACTTCGGGGACAACCTAGAATGGAGATTGGTAGCCAGGCCCTCTCATCCAACATCAGTGTCTGACCTCACAATTGCTCTTCTGCATGAATGGTAAAAAAATTCCCACAGACTCACTCCAAAACCTTGTAGAAAGCTGAAGCTGTTATAGCTGCAAAGGGAGGACCAACTCATTGTTAACGTCTGTGGATTTAGAATAGGATGTCATAAAAGCTCCTGTAGGTGTAATGTGTAGGTGGGCCGATACTTTTGTCCACTGTCAAATAGAAGCCCAAGTCCAAATAAATTCAAAAAGAATTCCAAACCCCAAAACAACAAAAACCCTAGGACCATGGCAACTGTTATGAACTCTTACAGGAAATGTAGTCCCATTACAATAAAGTGTCATCACTTTCATGAACCTGTGACTGTCAGCAGCAGGTCAGGTCAGATTTTAGCTTCTGCTGAATGGATACCAGAAAATAACATTTGTGATTTATCCTAAACAGTTTTGTACTGACTTTTCACCTATAAAACTTAATGTTGTGCAATACTATGGGGAGATGATTAATATCGTAAAGCATTAACATTTTTTAATTTTTTGTATTTCCTACTTTACAAAATTAGCTTAAGTAAGATGGTGAATAACGCCAAATATTATCTGCTCAGGATCAGCCAATGTAAGCGTGCTTGTTAGTGCAGTAATGTTTAGGCAGGTGCTACATGTCAAAGTAAAATATGCATGAATGCCTGGAAATGAGTTTTCCCATCAGAACATTGCACTGTAACAAGTTTATGAATGTTATACACCTCACCTGTCAGTGGTTTTAATGTGTGCAGCCTCATAGAGCTGCTACCCTGGTCTTTTGTTTTCTTGTATTCTCTCTGCTCAGAAACATTGTTTCTGCAGTTAAGTATGGAAGAAGCATCTACTGTAACCTCTGACAATGAAACAAACCACTACAATAAGCTGCCCTGGCCTTATTTTCTGATGGGAAGTGTCCCTCAGGACAGGCTGTCAGAGTAGGTGTAAATATATTCCTGCAGCTCTCTGTAGAACAGAATAAGTATTCCTAATGGTAGTGGCTGCATTTTACACAACAGCTGTGAAAAACTAGCCAGCGCAGCTTTGTTAAAGCTTATATAATGCAACAGAGTGTGTGTGCTGTGTGGGAGTTTTAGATGTAACCTGTAAAAGTTACCCCACGAATGTAAACAAACTTTGATCATGAGCAAGAGAGAGAGAGGGAGTGCCGAGAGAAGAGGGCAGAGGATCCGGAGCTGCAAGTTGTACACATGCCTTTTTCCGGGGCTGCGCTGAGTGACCCACACACACACACACACACACACACACACACACACACACAAGTGTAAATGAGCGTCCGTAGGAGTGAGCCTTTTGTGCATCAAACACTGACGAGCCCGAGCTTGTGTTTGCAAAGCATCTTTGGAATTTGGCTTCACCATTCTTCTCCCCTCTGTCTCTGTCCTGATACTGTGCTGTGTGCCTATAAGGGGTTGAAATGCCCCTCTTCACACTCAAGCATTTCACTGAAAAGCACACAGGAGGTCTGATTACAAATTTTTAGGAGGGATCATCCTTGAAGTGCTCTTCTCGAAGCCTGCATGTTTTGTTTTGTTTGTGATTGCAGTGAAATGATAAGGGTATGGTTTTCTAGAGGACACAAAATCTTGCTGCAGCACTTGTAGGGGAAACAAATTTTTCCAGTATGTTATCACCTTTCATTTTAGGGCACACTGCTGTGGATTAATATGAAAAAATATACTGATGTTTTCTAAATTCAGGAAGGAGTCAGCATGTAAAGTTTAAATTTAAAAACAATGTGTGAAGCGCTTGTTTCTCAGAAAAGAAAAATTTGACAAGTAACATCTTTTGCAAAAAAACCCATCAGAAACATATGTATAAGAAGCATCTGTTATCTTCACAGCACTTTTAAGAAAGCACATCACTGCTTTGAAGGAAGCATAAATCAAGAACAGACTACTTTCAATTAGATCATAACGGTTCAAGGCTGGTTGTAGGCACTGCTTTGATGTGCACATGCGCATGTCTGTGTATGTGTGTGATTTAAGGAGGAGCGTTGCATTTCAGGGCCCCCTCGGCTAGTCAGGCTGGGCTGTAAATCTGGCTGCGTCTCCCAGTTTACTCAGGCCCATAAACTAGAAGGCAATTATGGAAAACAACCGGATGCAAGATTTCTTCAGTCCTGCAAGATTTGTGGTAGCAGCCTAAAAGGATTTTTGTTGTCTTATCTCCCCAAAAGGAATTGCTTTGCTTCACCCACCCTTACCCCAAGCTCAGCTTCCCGTCAAGAATCGATTAGTCTCTCGTGTAGTTGGTATATACGAGACATAGACCAAGTACTGTAGCTAAAAATACTCAGTCAGACCTTGACCAGTGCCCATTAGGTTTGGCACACTCATTATTTATTCATATGGTGTCAAACACATACAAACGTACACACATTGTTCATGTCATACTCTGATCTGGGTTTCAAATGGACGACAACAGAAATACAATGCCTATAAAAAGTATTCACCCCCCTTGGATGTTTCCCCCTTTTATTGCTTTAAGAAATGAAACCATGGTCAATATAATTTGTTTTTTTTGACAAGTGTAGTTTTTGCTGTATGCTTAGGGTCAGTTTTTTGCTGGAAAATAAATCTTCTTCCAAGCGTAGTTCTCTTGCAGACTGAGTCAGATTGTCCTCCAGGATTTGGTGATATTTTTGTGCATTCATGTTCCCCTCTACCTTTAGAAGCCTTCCAGGGCCTGCTACTGAGACTCATCTCCAGAGCATGATGCTGCCACCACCATGCTTCCCAGTGGAGATGGTGGGTTTGTGGTGATGTGCAGTTTTTGGTGTTCGCCAAACATACTGTCTACTCTGATGGCAAAAACCTCAATTTTTGTCTTCTTCCAGTTGACCTTGGGGTCTCCCACACGCCTTTGTGCAAATTCCAGGTGAGATTTTTTTCAACAGTGGCTTGCTCTTTGCCACTCTCCCACACATCTTTGACTGGTGACGAAACCCTCATCTGTCTCCCTCATCTGAGCCACTGAAGTTTTTAACTCTTTCGGAGTGGTTGTAGATGTCTTGGTGGCCTCCCTCACCAGTCTTCTTCTTGCCTGGTCACTCAGGTTGTGAGGACAGCCAGTTAAAGGCAGATTTAGACAAGTGCTATACTCCTTCCATTTCTTAATGATGGATTTGACTGAACTCCATGGGATGTCAAGTGAGTTGGAAATCTCGTGACTTATACTTTTCAATGATCTTTTTGCTGAGTTGCTTGGGGTGTTATTTTGTCCTCATGTTGCTATTGCAGCAAGAATATTGATGAACCAAAGACTGGGCCTCCCAAACACAGGTGTTTTTATGCTACAATCACATGACATACATCAACTGCACTCAGGTGATCTCCATTTCACTAATTGTGACAATGCTGGAATCAATTAGCTGTTCCGCTGTTGAATTAAGATGGTCCCTTTAAAGGGGATAAATATTTATGCAGACATTTATTCTACACTATATATTTTTAATTAATTGACATTTTTTGCAAAATCTAGTCAAAAAAACTTAATTATATTGATCATGATTTCATTTATTAAAGCAATAAAAGGGTGAAACATCCAAGGGGGGTGAATGCTTTTGATAGGCATTGCACACTTGTTAACAAAGCATCTTATTATATTGTCTTATATTCATTATCAGGTTTCTTTCCTCCGTCTGAGCTCGGTATGTATTATATTGCCTTATTAGGAGCCGGATGCTTTAGTGGAAAGTTTTACATTGGGGGAAATAGTATCTCATGAATATAAACATGAGTAGCTTGGGCTGCTTTGATCTTGGCCTGGCTGAGAGCCCCGAATGGAGTGGGCTGGAGCTGCCATTGCACAGCTCTCTCTGCCTATTTTAACCATTTGCATAATTGTTATAACTGTCGAGGCCAGCAGTGCAAAACACTTGATAAATGTGGATTGTATTAGAAGCAAGAGGAGATGCCAGAGTGCCACTGCGGATGTCTGTTTGCAAACGTGGGAGAAAGTAAGAGTGTAAAAATTGCTTTAAGGAGTGTCATGAGTGTGTATTGACTGAGCTGAGAGCTGACGGCAGCAAGGCCCGATCACGAGCTGGGAAGAGCCTGGATTTAGCCTGGATTTAGCCTGGATCATCCATGCAGCCATGCATCTGCCAAAACCATACTGACTTTTTAATCTACTGCATATATTATAAATGTTTAAATAAATAATGAAGTTAAAAAATCAACAGGCTTTAGCTTGGGTGGGTATTGACTTTTAGCACTCTCCAGGCTCTGTACAGACACACTGATGCATTGTAAATGGGTGCCAGTGATGTTCTGAGAGGTTTTAATCAGAGCCCTCTCTGCATGTACCAGACTGACAAAAACTTTCCAACTCTTACATTTTTATCTTCCTTAACAAGCACAGCCATTTTCTTCATGTGTGTGACTGGTACAAGTAATGTACATAATCTAAATTTTGATGCAAAGCCGCACATGGTTCATGTTGTTTTCCTATTGTATAACTGGAAATTATACAACCATTATTGGTCATACTAATGTAGGTTTCAATAGGAGCAGGGAAACTCATTTTTATTATGCTTTTATGAACTCTTCTGAGATTTATGAGTCACCGGCTAAACAGCACCCTAATGGAAGAAATAATCATATACACATACTCCTTTTAGACTATGTTTTCCTATTGGTGATCTGTCAGGTTAAATCTCATGCTGATGTACTTTTTTCTTAGAGTGTTTTTTGGCAGTAGCATTTGAAATGTCTAATATATTTAATTACACAAAGAAGGTAAATGCAATAACACTAGCAATAACATTTCGAGGAAATATGGGTAAAACAACTTTTAGGCTCTTCTTTGTTTCATTTTTACAACTTAATAATGCAACTAGTTGCTGATAAATAAGTATGTTTTTTTGAAATGGTCGCGAGCCATGTTAAATATTCGAAATTGATAGTTAGTGGGATAAAACAAGCAAAATGTCCCTATATGGCTCCTTTGACGTCTACCTGTTCTTTCTGTGCCACATCAGGTAGCTGAATATGAAGGGAGACTAATCCTCCCCCGGGTCCTGTTTATAATCAGTAAGACCACAGCGTGCTCGTGTGTTTTATGGTCTTCAGAATGTTTTATGGCTGCTGGGGGTGTTTATGCATGGAAGAGAGAGGGTCAAAGGGGTGAAATCAATACTGATCCTTAATGAGGTTGCTGAAAAGAAGGAAAGGAGGGGGTACGCTGTTGATGAGGGGGTTGTAGAGAGAAGATAATGCCGTGTGTGGTGAAGAGGCCCAAACCCGAGCTTACAAAGTAATTAGGCCTGTTACATGGGTGAACTGACAGCTTGTTTAGTTTTGCCAAAGACAACAGAAAATGCAAATCACGGTATTTCTGACAGAAAACCTAAAGTCATAAAACAGCCATCATATCATCATTGGTAGAGTTATGATGGAACACTGCGTGACTTGTGCTCTAAACATGATTTTCATGAAAGACAGGAAATTTGCAAAGAAAATAAGCAGCCATGCCACTTGATTAAATTGCATGATGTGCATTGTCCACCAAAGCACTTTACTCTCCTTTTTTAAGGAAATGAGTAGTAACCTAGTCGGATGGGAGTTACATAACAGGCTTACGATGTGACATATGCTGTCCGACTTTAGAGAAAACCAACATTACCCCAACATAGTTCATGTTGCACATAATCCTGTGGTTTTGCTTTTGATTCGCTGTGGGGAAAGATGAGTCAAGCTTATGAGAGGGACGAATCTGTGATAACTGCATCATGAAATTTTGACATGTTTGAATTGGTTTGGTATTTGTCATCTTTTTTTAAAGGTGTTTTACGCTCTGATATGCATGGAGGTCAGTTTGTGTGAGTTTGTTTTCTAGTGAAGCGCTGTGCTTGGCTATTGTGGGAAGCTGCGTTGTTCTAGCTGTGTTGTGAGACAGCTGTCTGTACAGACAAACACAGCTGATAAAACGCATGTCAGCTCATCCGTGTCCTCAAGGGATTAACATCTTCCAACAGTAGTAAGGGGCAAGAGGTGGAGTTTATTTCAGTAAAAGAGAAAAGGCAATGTAAGTCGTTCCAACAGTTTATTCCACAGTGAAATAAAATATATAGTCAAAGTAATGGGCCACACCTCTTGATCATTTGAATTACATCAAGAGGTGGGGCCCAATATGGTGTTTCATTCAGTCCCATTGCTACAGATGTATAGAATCAAGCACCTAGCCATGCAATCTGCCTTTATAAACATTTGTGAAAGAATGGGCCATTCTAAAGAGCTCCGTGAATTCCAGCATGGTACCATTACAAGACAGATATTCCACAATCAACTGTAAGAGGTATTATTGCAAAATAGAAGCATTTAGGAAGCGCAGCAATTCAGCCACAAAGTGGCAGACCATGTAGAGTTACAGAGTGGGGATGCTGAGTACTGAGGTGTGTAGTGCGTGAAAGTCCCCAGTGCTCTGCTAATACTAACTAGAGAATTCCAAACCTCCTCTGGCATTAATGTCAGCACAAAAATGGTGTGATGGGAGCTTGCTGCCATGGGTTTCCATGGCCAAGCAGCTGCGTGCAAGCCTTATATCACCAATCACAATGCCAAGCGCCAGATGGAGTGGTGTAAAGAAATGTGTTCTGTGGCTTGTTGAGCCACACTTCTCCATCTGGCAGTCTGATGAGTCAGTCTGGTTTTGGCAAATGCCAGGAGAATCTTACCTGCCTGACTGCATGATGCCAGCCGTAAGTTTGGTGAAGGAGGGATGGTTCTATGTTGTTTTTCTGGGCTTGTCCTAAGCCCCTTAGTTCCAGTGAAGGGAATTCCTAATGCTTCAGCTTACTATAGAATCAGAATCCTTTATTAATCCCAGAGGGGATTGCTTGGGTTCCAGCCAGATGCTCTATTAGGAGTGTGTGTGTGTGTGTGTGTGTGTGTATATAGACACATATGCCATGCCATGCTGGTATGGTTTTATATTTATTTCTCTCGCTTATGTCTACAGTAGGCTTGGTTAGCATGGGGGGGTCTAGCCTGGGACTCTTACTGGATACAGACGCCCCGGGCAGGATTCAAACTTGCGACTCCCACTCCAAAGGCGTGTAGTCTTTCCAATACGCTATCTCAGCTGCTATTTTTTATATATATATAGCAAGACAGTGGGAAAATATTCCCAAAGACACGCTCAAAAATTTGTAGAAAATTTTAGAGGAGTGGAAGGTGCTGCAAAGGGAGGACCAACTGCATATTAATGCCTGTGGATTTAGAACGGGCTATCATAAAAGCCCCAGCAGGTGCAATATGTAGGTGGCCCAATATTTTAATCAGTGTGTATCTCAACAACTATTGGATTTATCTTTCCACTGAAATATGTCTACATGTTGTAAATGGATTGGCACTTTTACTACAGACATTCATTGATCTGTTGGGATGAAGCCAGTGACTAATCCTTTGACCTTTACTTCCTGTAAACTGCCAATGTTGACATGCTGACTAGTGTGCATTTACATGGCAATACCATGTTACCTTGCATATGAATGCCAAAAAGCTAATCTTTGATTGGTGTAGATGGTAAACAGCCACCTACTGTACTGCCATGACAATGAGAGCTCCACTTTGTAGCCCTCCAGAACTGCTAGAATTGACTCTTTTTTTATTTTTTGACATCGATAATTAGTTTATCATTGAGGGGGTTTTTTAGAAAGAATGCCAAAACACTGTATTTTTATGTCAGCAAGACATTTTAAGTCTCTGTGAACTCTGAAAATTTTTTTTTATATTTTTTGAACAACAAATTCATTAACTGAGAAGATAATCAACAGATTAATTTATGGATATAATCTGTAGCTGCAGCTCTAAAAGGTTAAATACCTGGTATTTAAATAGTTAAAGCTCTCCTAAATTTCAAGTTGTTTCACACATGAACAGTGTCAGAAGAATCAGGTACTGCCCAAAATTGCCTTTTTTCAGATGTGGCAATGCAACAGGACCACGTGCACTGGAAATAAGTTGATTGGATCATCTTTGTAAGTCTATAAAAGTTCAGGGTAGCATTCTGTGTGAAAAAATCTTTTGTCTTTGTTTGTGAAGAAGCAGTGAATATCTTTACAGAAGATCAGATGATGTCGTGATATCTCGCTCATGAGCTTGTTTTTTTTTCATAAACAGGCTTTCTTAAGTCACCTTTCTGTTAGCGTTCAACCCATTTTCTCTGTTTTTTCTCTTTTTTGCAGAGCACCTTACTTCCCCACAGTGACCTGTAATCAATGGCAACCTCAGTCCAGACTCTTCCTCTGGCCCGTGACCCCAGCAAAAATTTCCGCAACCCTTTCCCAGCCCCACCCCTCTCCCCGCGTTGTGGAATGGGAAGTGTAGGCAGTCTGGTGGAGAGGCCCGATGCGTCTCCGACTAAAGGCAACCGTGCAGTGCCCCAGGTGAGACCCAAACACACCAACGGGCTCTTGAAGAAAGGTTTCACCCAGAGAGAGCTGCTCAACTACCTCAATATCAACAGGTGGGCACTGATGTAGAAAAAACACCCTTTAGTAGACTTTTTCTCACACGGCAAGTTTTGAAGGTGAAGTAGTCTGCAAGGTGAAAATGATAGGACTTGACATCAGCTGACCTGCTATGCTTCCAAACAGAAAAGAGCCTAAAGCAAGCCCAAGCAGTGACGGCAAGAAGGACATTATCTCTGGCCTCAGCTCTGTCAGTGCACGGGAGGAGGATGCCGTTTACGCTAAAGTCTACCATAAAGATGGTACTGAAGTAGATTTGTCAAAGAACTCACTGCCAAGTGTCGGCAAGTATGAAAAGGTAATTATCCTTCTTTAGATAAACATACATTTAAGCATCATTTGTGTTTGATTTTTAGACCTGTTTCAGGATAAAATGTTTAAGAAGATATTCTCATCACCTTGTTTACATGGCTGCCAAATATAATAATAACTGTAGGAATAAAAATGACAACTTCAAAACTGAGGGGAATCAAAAGTACTGAATACTTCTAGTAACTTAAGTAAAAGTACCTGTAATATCTTATAAAACAGTAGGTATGAGTTTTCAGTCCAGCCGCAGATGTAGATGAATGACTTCCACTTGTATCCTTTTTTATAAATGATTTACAGCCAGTGAAGGCTTCTGTGGCTGTGGTAAATTTGATTAGTATCACGTTTATACACCTCTGGCAGCATGATGCAACACCCCCATGGTCTGTTACCCAGCATAAATCAGTCGTAAACATCTTCCAGCTCACCAGCACAGATTGAGAATCTGCCACTTGCTGTGTTCTGAATTTATTGCACCAATGAAATATCACCTTTTTTTCTGCTCGAATTGATCAATGCTAAAAACATAGGGGGTGGAATAGTATTGATTTAATAGAAGCACTGTGATTTATGTTACATGGCCCATCCTCTCACTACCATTTTATACAACCTTTGCATCCTTTAAAAAAAAAAAATCAGCTCTTGCTTCTTCTTCTTTAGGCACGTTTCAGGTCTTCGGCCTTTAAGCCTGTCACCCCCAAAAACTTCAGCTCCATGCAAAACCTCTTCCCCCCTTCCAAATCGGAGGATCTGGATCATGGCCTTTCTAACGGATTGCGTAAAGCGTACGCCCATGTCCCCAAAGCTGTGTCCACCTCATCGTCTTCTTCCTCGCCATCCCGTCACGGAGGACCAGCATCAAGTGGTAACAAGGTTAGATAACATATAGCCTTCATTCAGTTCCAGTTTGATCATTGTCCATGGCAAGTTTTTGTTCCTTTGTCAAATAGGTGATAAGTCTGTTTGCCTGCTTGTTTACTTCACTGCTTG
This sequence comes from Etroplus canarensis, assembly GCA_015106775.1. Taxonomy (NCBI): domain Eukaryota; kingdom Metazoa; phylum Chordata; class Actinopteri; order Cichliformes; family Cichlidae; genus Etroplus; species Etroplus canarensis. The sequence continues at coordinate 12,996 of VUQH01034287.1, forward strand.
TTTTACTTTGAACTTGGTGGAAAGTTGGGCTATGGGAAAATGATTACAGATGGAAAACAATTAACTACACATTAATTTATATTTAATCTCCAACTATTATTTATGTCTAAAATTAAACTTTTTTCAGCTAATGAATGCTACAGAGATGAATAGCTGTATAATTATGACTGTGTAGGCTCTCTCTTCGGTGTGTGGGATGAGCCAGGAGGATGACAACCTGTCAGACTCGGGCCATAACTCCATGAGCAGCCTGCCACCATACCGACCTCCCTTCCGCCCACACCTGGCTCACATCAGGTCTGCTGCAGCATTAGTGTCTTAACTATACTTTAAACTCAAAAGCAGTGTTGCTAGAATTGATTTTTCCTACTTAATGACTGTGTGGGTAGTGATAATAGAAGAGGTTTTTAATGGTCTTTTTGGATTCTTCTTTTACACTAGTGCATCTATGGGCCACATCAACACCATCGGCTCCCTGGACCACACCTCTCTTGGCGTGAAACCCGTGGGTTCAGGTGGCGTGGCTATAGGGGAGATGGCGTGTCGAAGCATGGCCACTCTGAGCCGACTGGCTCCATATGGCGGCGAGGCTCCACCTCCTTATGAATGGACACTCTCCCTCTCTGTGGAGGAAGTGGTGAGTTATGGGAGGGCGAGTAGATCAATATGATTTACAGATCGCTAAATCATTCATGCTGCTGTCTTATCAAGGTGCGTGATCTCGAGGAGCGTCTGGTGGAGAAAGAACATGAACTCAAACAGATGAAAAGAAACCTGGATGAGAGCGAGGGCGCCATCGCACAGGTGAATCTCATTGTCTTATTATTCATCCCATCTATGCACCCCATCTGCCTCCCCTTTAAAGTTTGACCTCTTCATCTGCTCACTGATTCCAGGTGTTTGAAGGGAAACAGCGTCTGTGGGAGAAGGAGGTAGAGGAGTTGAAGCGCCTGTATGCTGCCAAGCTGCGTCAGGTTTCCCAGCATGCCCAGCGTTCCCAGCGCAGCTTGCAGTTGCAGCTGTTTAAAGTCCAGCAGGAGAAGAACCAACTGCAAGAGGAGCTCGACAGCATGAAAAAGGAAATGAGCCAAGAGGCTGGAATTATGCCCAAACGAACCAGTCCAACCCTGGAGGAGACACAGTGGGAGGTAAGGCCTCAGAAGGACAGGGCAGTCAGTTTATGGCAGGGAAAAGCATTTTTAAGTAATTACAGAGAATAGACAAGATATCTGGAAACCTTGTTTGTCTTGTTTGAATTATGAGAACGCCTGTCCCCTTTTTTCCCCATTACTCTCTCCCAGGTTTGCCAGAAGTCTGGGGAGATCTCCTTGTTAAAGCAGCAGCTGAGGGATTCCCAGGCAGAGGTAACTCAGAAGCTGAGTGAGATCTTCCAGCTGAAGACAGAGCTCAGAGAAGCCCGAACAGAGCTGCGCAACAGGGAAAGTCAGATAGATGCTCTAAAGCTTGTCCTACAGGGGACACGTCACAGACCACCCTCTCAGACTGCACATGAAGATGGAAAAGAAGCTGAAGAGAATCCATCAACTAGGGCGACAGGTAGAGTTTTGTAGCTGTCTCTCAGTCATGTCTGCATATTTTTGATTCTTAAAAGAAGTAAAACTTTAATTGTAGTTTTGGATATAGCAGATGTTTCACACCAAGATGTTTGTAGACCACAGATGTGTTTTTTTTAATATTAAACTAAGTGAGGCATCTTACACAGAAATAACTTGACTGGCTTATTTTCAGTTCTGATACTTTCATGTGTCAGTCCAAACCAGGTCATTTGAGTAACCAGGTCACGAGTTTAAAAGCAGCCAGTGTTTTTCATTATATTTCCCCCCACAGCTCTGCTCGGCTGCAGTTGAAGCCATGTGAACTATTTTCTTTGCAGGAGGGAGCGGGGGCCCTACAGAGGAGCGTCTGCGAGCAGAGCTACTGCTGGAGAGACGCCAGAGTGAGGCCCAGGCCATGGCTTTCGAGGAAGAGAGGCACACATGGCAGACTGAAAAGGACAAGGTCATTCGCTACCAGAAGGAGTTGCAGGCCAGCTACTTAGACATGTACCACCGCAATGAAGCGCTTGAGAGGGAAGTGCACCAGCTGAGGGCAAACAGAGAGCGAGGAGGTGGAGGAACAGGAGGAGGGAGCAGAAATGGCACACTAGAAAGAGAAGTGCCAGAGCTGAGGAGTGAGAGAGTGGGTGAAAAACTAGAGGACACACCTTCTTCTGGTCTGCCGTGGATAGAAAGGATTGAATCATCTGAAATTTGACTGTGACAGACTTATTTGCAATGCAAACTGTTTTCTTTGTGAAGTATGAAATCTATGGAAGATTGTATCTGCCAGTAGAAGAACAAAAATCAAAGGAATGCATTTTATTTTATCAGATAGTAAGTCAAAATTATAAGATGAAATTTATAACCAGTGGGAAATAAAACAATGGGTGATTTCAAAATCATGGAGAAATAACTTTTAAAAATGCATAATTTTAATTTTAAATTAAGTCAAATTCTTTACTATGTGTGTGAAAATAAAGGGATCGTAAGTCCAGAGACTTTATACTGAACATATAATAGTAAAATTGCAATTTTAAGCTATAATTTCTAAATGAAGATATAGTAAAACAAAATAAGTCAGAATTATTTTATTCTGAGCAAATCTAATGTTACATTTTAAATTATTTCAAGTTTTAACAAATATTTTCTTCAAGTGAATGAGTAAAAATGAGTCCATATTGATGAGTATATTTATTTTCATAATAATTAACTTTGAAATAATGAATGAATGAATGATAATTTTTCTTCTTTTCCTGGTAGAAAAAGACTTCCATAGTTCCTCACCATTCTTCATTCTCTTGCGCTGCGCCCTTGCTGTTAAATTAAAGCCCTTGTCTTGCTAATATTGGACCCATAACCTCATGCACAGCAAACTAAAATTAAGGGTAATCTCATCTGAAACGCACCCAGGCACCTAAACAACCCTGCTTATGACTTCTTTTTAATTATAAACCTATAAATGAACAAATTGACATGCTGAGTGTGACTGCTTTGTGTTTATCTGGTTTTAACTTCTGTAAAGGCTTGGCAGCAGCCAAACGGTTCAGATTCCAGTAACATCTCATAGCCTGTTCAGTGTGTGCAGACAGTCTAAAAATCCGGGGTTCACCTAGGATCTTGAAGGAAACAGCAACTTTGGGTTAAGCATAAAGAATCATGTGGTGCCAAGGTAACTAATGCTTTTTCCTCTGCCATAGCAAAAACTGTGTCCCCTAAACTGGAAATATTCAACTTATTTTGCTTATTCAGTTTCCAGTCAGGTGAGATCTGTATATATTTTGTATATAATTGTAATTTTTATTTTATTGACCTCCTGTCATTGTACTTCAGGCACACTGCTGTCTTAAATGTGCATACCTTCTACAAAACAGTCGGTAGATGCATTGATTGTCCTGCTTACTGGTGCGATTTGTTGCACAAACCCAGCAAATAACATCAAATGCATGACATAGATGAAAAATTGCCCTCTAGTATTGTTTATTATTAATATATGAACATTCAAAAGCCAGCACTCATTTGACCTTCCAACATACTGTGACTCATGTCTATTTACTGGAATTAAAACTGTATAAAGTAAAAATTTGTTTTGTATTCATGAATTTTTTGTAACGAAGTGTAAAACCATCACTCACACCTTTGTGTAAATTAGGAGCTTTATAATGAACTTTCCTATTCAGCGTACCTGGAATTAAACTGTTGGAAATCACTTGACAAATGTAAGCAGGTTTACTGATGGCATTCACTCAAGGACTCAGATGCCTGCCTGCACCGATGGGGCTTAAATCTACAAAGAGCGCACCAATAAAACCCACTGATAGGGGCTTTATGACCGAGTGGTGTAGGCTTTTGGGACTAATATGGCTTTTAGGGGTTTATCCTTGGCTCCTTATCTCAGCCTCTCCCTGAGGCTCTCCCTGCTCTACCTCAGCTGGCACTCGCATTGAATTGCCTGCAGTACAGACAGGAAAGAGGTGGAAGTTCAGCTGAGATGGAAACATAGGATATTTGATTGGTGAGGAAAAAAATTATATGTACCAACCTGAACTGAACGCCAAGAAAATCTTGGCAGGAATGAAGGTTTAACACCAGACTTAAATCAAAAATGTGCTATAGACACACAAAAGTGAGAAAAATGAGAGCACATGCAAGTCCATGATGCACGTTTATTTTTTATGCAGGGTGATAATCTGAATAGATATGAGCTGCAGCTGACTCACAGGCCCTTACCTTGGCATTTAAAACATTATATAAACTGGGGCTTAATATAACTGCGCAGATCCAGAGAGGCTGAGTGATTTACTGAAGTGGGATGAGAAAAGATTCTTACCTCTCACATGTTCTCAGTCTGTGGGAGTACTGCAGCGCTGAAAGGCATCAGTGCTGTTTATCTTATAAATTAATGTGACGGTGGTTAAAAATGACTGAATTCTTTCAGAAGATAACATGGCTTCTAGTTGGAAAACTAAAATGATAATCTCCCATCTCTAACACTTCAAGGATATTTTGGTTGAGTACTAATAATATACCAATAGCGCCACCAAGTGGTAGCAAAAGAACAGCTGAATAGATAAACCACTAAGTTGCAGCACAAGCCTCCAAAACTGACTGGAGTATAAATTTTTATTTTAATTTCAGATGCAAGTATATGAAACATGTTAGAGGATAAATATTTACAATAAAAGTTGCATAACACATAAAAGCAGGAAATGCACACATTCAGCTAAAATTAATACAAGTATGAAGAGCTAGCAGTTGATCTGAAGGAACACTCAAAGAAGCGGTGAATGATTGTCAACCAAAGGGAGGAAACCAAAGAGGAAACTCGACACAAAGCATGTAGTGGAACCAAGTCAGGAAAAACTGAGATTAAACACGGACCTAAAGCTGAGTGCAATGCTGCATCGTCAGTGCGAGCTATGCTGGTGCAGTGCTTGCTGAAAAACATTTGCCTCACTAGTGTGTGAGGTGACATCACCAGGAACTTGCACTAATAAACAGCTAAACATACTAAATACTGCCTTGGACGTTATGCCATACCTTCTCCAAGTGTATGCTGACACATCAAAACTCGAATAATATATACAGGCTCCACAACCCCCAAAGCAATCAGGCTTTATAGATGTATTTGTTCTTTGTTCAAGACTCCTTATATTAATGTACAACTTTAATACTAAATGTAAAGTGTGGTGTGAACTGTTACAGTGAGCCCTGAGGAAATGTAGGGATTTTAATGTCACTTATTCAGACCCTATGCAGCAGAGGCATTTTCTATTAACACAACAGCCACAACGACCAGAGGACTTCCCCCATCCACAACAAGTAAAGCTTAATCACAAGCCTACAGTCACTGCAAGCCAGACCATACGGTTACCATCACACCAATTTACATCTCCAAATCACATGCTGCGCAAGCTGAGGACACGCGACACGGAGCAGAGTGAACCGATAGCACAGCCGTGATGTGAACTGTCGAGTCTTTAGCTCTGAAAGTTGCACAGTAGTGTTGAACGTGCCTGTTGCTCTTCAGCTTAATATTTTACAAAAGCCATAGCAGTGACTGTGATAAAAAATAGGAACAAAACACATTTCACAGTAGTATATATTTTTGTTTGCTTTTTGCCATATTTGTTAAATACATACATAGAACAAGACAAATGGCTTCTATAATGAGGAAAATCTTGCTGGTGCAGTCAGTCACAAAAGAAAAGCTCTTCCACCATTGATGAATAAACTGATCAAACAGATGCATCAGCTGACAGTGACGTTCAAGCTACAAGAGGCCTTTATTACATTTTGGAGGAGTAATGGGTCACAATCAGAGTTCGGTTCAAGAGACCTCCACAATTCCCTTCACCAGCAAACAATAAATCTTGAACACAGATCATTTATTTGTGGGGTTTTTTCAACGTATAATAAAATTTTATTACCACCCTGAAATCAGAAACTACTTATCTACCATTTACCCACACTCTACACTCATTCATAATCATTCTACTTCTATTAAAAAAAAGAAAAAGAAAAAAGAAGCAGTCAACTCAAACAATCAATAAAGCCAAGAAAGCAAACACTAGCAAGGATTACATACTTTAAAAAGGTAAGCCTATAACTCTGCAGGCATTTGCAAATGACTTTCAATGGATGACTCTTTTTCATTGGTGCTTCTTTGTGAGGGTGTTCCCACTACTGACTGACACCTCACTCTACTACAGGTTGTCACTGGACCATTCCTGCTGGACTCTTTGTATTATTTAGAGGGTCCGAGGTGGGTGACAGGATGGCCAAGGCTGTCCAGAGGAGCACTGGGGATAAAACCTTAATGCTTACAATAACAGGCCAAGAGGCCAGGGACAGAGGAAGGGGGTCAGAGCAAAAGGTCCTGGAGATGCAAATAGCTCCAGGCAACTTCATCCTTGATGAGGAGAGTGTGTGGTATCAAAAGTAAATCTGCTTGGCATGTGACGGATTCTGCTCCATGGGACAGTACGGGCATTTCAACCTGAGGAGGAAGAGAGCAGAAATAAGATGTTATTATCTTTTATATTTTCTGACCTTTATTTTTACCTTCTAGAAGCACTTCACTATACACTGATTTCATATTTTTACTGTAATTTGTTTTCTTTTTTTGGGTAGTGAGCTTCCTTGTGTATGTATTCAAAGTTGGCAACTATATTTTAAGAGCCGGCAGCAGAACTTCTAGGCCAGACTATGACTAAAGTTACAGTTTATCATGTCCTCACTCTTGTCTTCCATCTATAATTTCCACACATCTTCCTTTGTTTGGATCTGGGTGATTAGTTCAACGTTTTGATCCAGGGAAATACAAAGAGTGCTTTTAACAGATACTGCTATACAAATGAATTGGCTTTTTGGCTGACTTACTTCCCGGCATTGGTGAGTTTGTTGAGCGCATCTCTGGAGATGACGTGCCCACAGATGAGCTTCATAGGAGGATTGCTCTCAGATGTCTGCTGTCGAAGAATTGGGCAGGCAAACACAGAGTGGTACCAGCACTTCTTCCCGAGGTCAATTTCAATCTACCAAGGACAGACAAGAGACAAGTTAACTAAAGGCTCAAAAAATAATGCTGAAGAACAATAAAAGCCTTTTGAAAGCTCAAAACTGACTTACAGGCAGCTCATCTTTGTGTGTCCACACACCGCTGCACTGTCTCTGCTCTATCACCTGTTTGATGTTCATCAGCACCGGCAAGGCCATGCATCCTGATGCAAAACTAGAGAGAAACAGACACGGTAGTGTTGTGATAAAACTTGTAAGCATGCAGGCACTTTTAAGATAACATGGTAATGAAATTTATAATTACTAAATAATAACATAACTATAGTAACATTACTAGAATAACAACATAACAGCTAATTAACTTTCGATTCCAGTCTTAAACTGGATGAGCTCTATTGTATTCTAACCTAACACTTAGCGGTGACTCTACAGAGAGGCCCAGTAAAGCGCAGGCATCCCTGGTGAAGATGTTGCAGATCTCAGCCCACTGATTTGTTTCTAACAAACTGCGGTACGGAGAGTTTTCAATGCCATGACGCAGGTAGACCAAACTGCCCATAAGGATCTGAATATCTGCCAAAAAAGTGGTAGAAAATAAGTCAAATAATAAAAACAACACATGAGTAATGTGAGGTAGGTTTTATAATATTTGTATGTTAATACATTCCTAACTGCCACAAAACAAATTCTGATTTATGGTTGCATGAAGATATTTGAGGATTACTGGATAACACCAACCTCTCTGGTGCTGAGAGGCGAAGGGCTGGAAGTGCCTGGCATACTGCAGGGCCTCCATTTGGTTGCTGATTCCTCCACTAAGCAAACTGATGAAGTACAAGCGGTGCAACTTGAACTCTAAACTGCTGTTCAGGTCCAATAGACGCTGTCGATTTGTCACAGCCCACCTAAGGAGGTACACACAGAAGTGGGATCATCAGCTGCATGTAAACACTCATGTAATAATAAACTCTAAAGGGAGTTTTAGTGTGATAAAAAATAATTCTAATTGTCACAGAACTTCTTCATCTGTGTTAGGGCTATACAGTAGAGTCAGTTTATTTACAAACAACACAGATGATCAAATGAAAAAAAAAGAACTAGAAAGACAACATACTCTAATGCTGGCCTGAGGTCCTGCATCCTCAGAGCTTCAAGGATCCTGTTTAGCTCCAGGAAAGGCTGCTTCATACTCATGTCTATAACTACACCAGACTCCTAGAAAACAAACAACTTATTATAAATCTTCCAATTATCTTGAGAAAAGCAGGCATTCAGGCATCATCAAAAATATTAGGTTGACAACCTCAGCTATTTACCTGACAAAGGTCCTCTGCTACACTGAGCATCCCTTGTCTGTACAGGTGCTCCACAATGGTTTCACTCAGGTATTTCTGTCTCTCTGGGGAGTCCCACACCGTCTCTGCCACAACAGCACTGATCTCTGCATCGAAATTCTACAGAGAAGCATGCCAGAGGTGACCGATATATTTTCAATCATTTTCAAAGAAAATTGCAGAGAAACTTGTAGTCTGTGCTTACTCTGTCAATAGCTTTGCCAACTTTTGACACGCTGCCGTGAATGTCCTTGTGTCGAGAGGCTAGCATCTGTACTGTTTCTTTGATATTCTTACAACACTGAGCCATAGTCTGCGATAGGACCGATAAATCTGCATCTTGTACTCCTGTTGGTGGAGAAAAAAAAAAAAAAGGATTAATGTGCCAGAGAGGATGGAGCACTGAGAAAGCATGAAAAAGGACAACTTCTAATGTAATTACACTCACTGAACATATTCTACATTAAACAGCATTTGGTCACCTTTTAGCTATCAGTTTGTCTTACCAAAAGCAACTAGTTGTCCTCGTATCTCACAGACACTGCGCAGAAGTTCATCTAGCCTCTCCTCGGACTGGTGGCCATACATTACAAAGCGATGGAGCACTTTCTCCAGCTCCCGCTCCACACACGCACACTGTTCCATGGTTCAGACTGGAACACGCACACACACAGCAACACCTAGAAAAAGTGAAGTAGGTCAGTACCTAAATATTTTTGATATGTATTTAAGAGGATTTAACAATTATGGTGGTGTAACATCAACGGTAGGTTTAACCATTTTGATAATTATGCTTTAACATTTTTAAAGAAATGAATGGGATGTGGGACATTAAACTGCAACTTTATTATAAGATGGCGTATAAACAAATACAGATATATTAATGGCAAGCTGACAGATTAACTTACTAAGCAGGTGAATATAAACTTTTTTTTTGCTTTTCAGTGATTCCTGAGAACGTTTTAAATCAATTGCAATAGAAACTCCTACAAATGACCTTTTTCTTTAAATATATTTTATTGATAAGCTATTCTTTTTTCCCCTCACTTCCTACTTTTCCTTTGAATTATGAAGAAAACCCACATACAAATACAAAAATAAAGAAGAAAAAAGAAGGCAAATAAACAACACTAAAGATCACACATACAAGAGAATCCATGATAAACAATATCCATGAAATAGACTACGTTTCAGTTAACGCCAAAGTAGAATAGAACAGAAGTCAGCACACACTGGAATGAAATTCCAGATATATAGTAAAGTGAAAAATATACATACAGAAAAAAGGAACCTAAAAAAAAGATATATACACAAAAATATAAAAATTACATCTTAAATATTTGTTTAAAAAACTGTACAGGGTCAAAAATATATACACTGCACAACAATATAATAGCAAGGATCAACCAATAAACACAAAATTTGAAAAATTATGTCTCTAAATATTATAGAAAAATATTTTTGAAAACTGTAACAGGGTTTGAAGTAAACTGCACAGCACTATAGCAGCAAAAGTCCGTGTGCATCACCATTTTGTGAAAGTAATCTAATCACAATTAAAACTAGAACAACAGAAAAAGAATAAAATAAATATCGACCCAGTTCTCTCTCTCTCAATGTCTCTTCCACACCAGTTCTCCTAAATAAACATGGGAAATATAAGATACAGGACTCAGGCTTGATTTAAACATTAAAGTAAGAGATTAAAGGGTGCCAGAGCTTTTCAAACTCTTGGAGTTTGTTCTTAAGAACAAATCTATTTCACTCTAAGAGCAAAGTCTCTCTTAGCTCAGTTGGCCAAAGTTTAACAGAAGCCATATCTTTCTTCTTCTCAAACAAAAGAATAATTTTAGCAGTAATAAGTCCACGTTGTTGAGCTACCTGCAATCTCCTGAATTCCTACGATATTTCTAGAATAATCAAAATTGGATCAGGCTTCATCTCAAGTTTTATTATTCAAAAAATATTCTAAAAGGTTTGCAAGAAAATTTATGGTGGAAATGGAAGACTTGGAATGAGAACCTGCAAGTTTTGAGTCACTCTCCAGTTCCCTGCAGGAGTTTTAAATGCAATTTCGTACTTACAATATCGCGATAATCACACAGCTGCCACTAGAACAAATAAGCCCGAGCAGTAAGATGTAATAATGTCTTAAAATGCCCCTGAGAGCTGCTCAGTGCTGCTCTGATTAAAAGTTTAGCCTGTGATAACATTAGCAAGGCCTTCACAACACTGCAAACCAGCACACAATGTGTTCTGCGGCCTGCTGTTCACACACAAGCGTCTCAACACTCAATAGAACTCAGTCATCGAGCAGCGACACGAAACCCTACAGGTCTGCACGCACAAATCATCACTTTCCAAACAACAACAACAAAAACTTACTGAACGGTACAGCTTTGCCGCTGTGAGCTCAAAAGAGAAAATGTCCACCGACCGAAAAGAGCGAACCAACATTAACGCTGAAACTGACTTTTAACACTTTAATGTCAGCTTTCGAATGTTCTAAATTTCATTTACTCAGAGTTACTCACGTCAAGTGCTTTAGATTCCTAAGTACGTGTTTTACTCAAATGTGGAAGTTAAAAAAACAAGCCGTCGCACAGCTAACATAAACAAATGCATCACAGCGGCTAGCTGCCTACAAAGGCTGCTAGAAGCTAGTTAGCCCGCAGCTGACTGAAAGGCCCAAATAATTTCACAAGAGAATGACAACCCGCTTTCCTACATCATTTACCCCTATCACATGAACTAAATCACGCATCAGTTTTCAATTAAATAACTGTCAATTTTTTTTAACAATAATAAAAAACACTCACCTATCGTGCTAATTACTTAGCAAACATTAGCGCTAGCCGCTGGTCTGTTATGGCAACACTTCATCAGCCGTAATGCGGATCTTCCTGTGTCGCATCCTGCGCCAACGGGACTTTCAAAATAAAAGCCGCTTCAAACAGGCATCAGTGGCCAGCACAGGATACTACAGCAACACATTAGGCCCACGTTGTACCTTGCGGCTGTTCTTTTATTCTACACCAAGGGATCGCCACAGATTAATTCGCGTTGGTAATTTGGCAGAGGTATTACGCCGGATACCCTTCCTGATACAACCCCCCATGGTGAGAGGGGCTTGTGGCCCCACCTGGGAACGAACCAGGGACCTTTCGCTAAAAAAAAACCAAAAAAAAACATCATAGTAATGATGACACTGACCCTTGCGCCCTCCTCAAATTTACAACCATGTGGACACCTTTGTGGAAAAAAATGTACATGCACAAATACTGCTGTTCAATCACAATACATAAATATTTTTTTCTGCTTTGCTTCATAAATCTATTCAACAACTTAAAACTTGCTCGAAACTGTCAACCATTCATTCATTTTAAGGATTTTAACTTTTTAAATGTCAGTTTAATTACTTGAAATATTTCATTGTTTATTTCAGTGGAAAAATGAGAAATTTAGGATGAAAAAGTGGCAAATTTATTAGACAAAACAGAAAAAAATTAAGAAAAAAAACATGTAAATTCATGAGAAAAACTACAAAATGTATGAGAAAAAAGGACTAATTTCTAAAGAAAAAAATTGGAAAATTTATGAAATAAAGGGGCAAATTTATGAGAAAAAAGTAAAAAAAATTTTAAAGAAAAAAATGTTCAAATTGAGTAGAAAAAATGGGAAATGTATGCGAGAAGTTGCCAAATTTAATAGAAAAATTGGCAACTTCAGAAGAAAAAGTGGCAAATTTATATTTTCTCATTTTTCTCATTTTGACCCACCCCCCTTTTTAATTTGACCATTTTTTCCATAATACATGGGCTGTTTTCTGAGACATTTATACACACCCACATCCACTTTTTTAAACTATAAGCTGTCATAATAACTATAGAATACCAATGCATTCACATCTAAAGTTGTAGCTATATCACAATAGACCTAAATATTTAACCATTTGCTAGTTTCTAAATTTCATTTTGAATTAATACGTTGCATCATATCACATATCTTTTTTTATTTGTTTATTGTGCGGTGGCCTTGGGTGTTTTGAAAGGCCCCTATAAATAAAATGTATTATTATTATTGTTAGGACATAACCTGACTAGTTACATTTCTGTCTAATTTTCTTGTTCTTTCGCCATAGCCGATTATCTGCCTCTATCTCACCCAATCCCTCGTATCTTCTTCCCTCATACCAACCCTCTGCATGTCCTCCTTCATTACATCATGAACTTTCTCTGTGGTCTTCCCTTTTTCCTCTTGCCTGGCAGCTCCATCTTCAACAACCTTTGTCCAATATATATCCACTATCCCTCCTCTGAACATGTCCAAACCGTCGTAACCTGGCCTCTCTGACTTTGTCTCCAAACTTCTCAACATGAGCTGTCTCTTTGATGCACTCATTTCAAATCTTGTCTATCCTGGTCACTCCTGTCCTGTCTCTCCTGGACATGTCCATACCTCCACGTGTATGTCCACATGTACTGTATGTATTCCTTTGCCTTTGCCACTTCTCTCTTTACTGTGTGCCTAAACTCCCAGTACTTGTGTCTACTTTCTTCATCTCCCTGACTACCCCTGTTTTTCTCTGCCTGCCACTTCCTTTGAATAATTTCCTGTACTTCCTCATTCATCTGGTCATCTGGTAACTTGTCACTCCCACCCAGAGCCTGTCTCAACTCCTCCTTGAACTCTGCACACTCTTTCTTCTACTTTCACCATTTAATCCTTGGCTCTACCTTTACTCACTTCCTCTTCTTGCTTTCCAGAGTTATCCCATAGATCACTATCCAATGCTGCCTAGCTACATTCTCCCCTGACACCACCTTGCAGTCTCCTACCTCCTTCAGGTTGCACCTCCCGTATAAGGTCCACCCGTGTGCACCTTCCTCCACTCTTATAGATCACACTATGTGTTAACCACCACCATTTCCATCCTTTTTGCAAAATCCACTACCATCTGTCCCTCTACATTTCTCTCCTTAACACCATATCTACCCAACATCTCCTCATCACCTCTGTTCCCTTCACCTACATGCCCACTGAAGTCTGTTCCAGTCACCACTCTCTCTCCCCTGGGAATAATCTACCACTTCATTCAACCTACTCCAGAATTCCTCTTTCTCTTCTAACTTGCATCCAACTTGTGGGGCATATGCACTAACAACATTTAGCATCACACCTTCAGTTTCCAGCTTCAAAGTCATCATTCTTTAAAAAGTAAAATAAATAACATTTTTTCTTGCTATAAACAGGTGGCGTTCCCCCCCCCCCTCCCCCGTGGATCACCACTTTACCGTGGTGGGGGGGTTTGCAAGTTCTTATGATCCCAGGAGCTATGTTGTCGGGGGCAGTTTGCCCCTGGTAGGGTCACCCATGGCAAACAGGTCCTGGGTG
>VUQH01034290.1:0-13794 GCA_015106775.1 Etroplus canarensis
AAAATCATTGTATACAGGAAGGGGCTCAGAATCCCACCCCCACCTTGAACCCATCTGTCACTCCTACTGCACACCTCACCACTGTCTCTCTGTCCTCATACATGTCCTGCATTACCTTCACATACATCTTTGCCACATGGGCAACTGTGTCCACAAACAATAAATCTGGAAGTGTTCCTGAGCCCATGCAGTAAGTTCCATGACAAAATGCCTGTTTGCAATGCAGTGCCTCCTGAGGGCCCAAAGATCACCAGCATCCAATGTCGGTTGTCGGCTGTATCCTTTGCACACAGAGATGTATCCAGATTCTCAGAATCACAGAATGTACTGTTGAAACTGGAATCTTCAAAGTCTTTACAATTTTACATTGAGAAGCATTATTCTGAAATTACCCCAGTTTGCAGACACAGTTTCTCACAGCCTGCTGAACCTCTGTCCATCTTTACTTCTGAGAGACTCTGCCTCTCTAAGGTGCTCCTTTTCTACCCAATCACATCACTGGCCTGCTGCCAGCTAACTTAAGCAGCTGCAACATGTTCCTCCAGCCGTTTCTTTTTAGTACCACTCACATTCCCAGCCTTTTGTTGCCCTTGACCCACCTTTTTAGAGGCTTGTTGGTGCCATCAAATTCCAGGTGAGCTAGTATTTTTCATGAAATAGTAAAATGTCTCACTTTTAACATTTGCTGTTTTTTATGTTCTTTTGTGAATAGAAATTATTTTATGAGATTTGATAATATATATAACCCCAACATGGATGGTAATATTACAGGGCTCTTCCGTAGCTGATTTAATAATTTAACAAAAATGGCAAAATGTATCTACTTCAGGAGATTGATAAGGCGAATTGCCAACCATTCACTATGACGTCATGTGTAGAACTCACGATCTTGATCGGTAAAAAGGGGGCGCACTCTTCATTAATGCGTTTATCTTATTATTATTATAATCAATTACTAAACCTATTGTTATTGACACGTGACTAGGACGTCGTCTCAATGTCTAACCTTAAACTCAAACCTTCCGTGTAACTAACCAACAAGCGAACGTATACTTTTTTCTTTTGTCGAGCGAGTGCTCCTCCCCCACCCCCTTTTTCCTGTATCACTCCGCTGTGGCGGAAGTAAGCCGTATCGCTGAGGCCTCGTCCTTCCAATGGCGACTGCAGACAGGCTGAATAGAAAGCGGGAGCAACCGTGGAGGGGGCCAGAGCTGTGTAACTGAAATTAAATAAATATATCATATTCTCTGTAGCCATAAAGTTAGCGTAAAATTTGTTTCACCTCTCCAAAGCACGGCCGATTCAATGGCCAAAAATCGGAACATTTCGCTCCTTGAGTCGGGTAAGCCGTAGAAGTAAAGCCAGTTGGAAGCTTCATAATGCAGCGATGTCGCTCGTTTTAATTGATATCCCACTGTTTAATGTCCACCCTGTTCATTTCAGAGCTCTATTACTTGATATCTCGTTTCCTTACAACGGGTCCATGTCGGAGAGCGGCTGAGGTGAGCTGGCGTGCTTTTTAACTGGCACACTGTGCTGTATATGAAAATAGTTGACCAGCCAGTTGATAATGAGTTGCGTTGATTGAGGCATTCTGATCTGAATCGCCCTTTTAATCCTCCGCAGGTCCTTGCGGACGAACTAGAGGAATATCAGGTGTGTATCCTTGCTGGTTTTGCATGTTAACAGCTAACTAGCTGCTATCCGTCGGTCTTGACTGACTCCGGGCATCAAACTTGTTTCGCTCGGTCGACTTTTAAAACCCCCCCTGTACGTCTCACTCGTTTGACATCACCCGGTTTTTACTAGCTAATGTGAAACCTATGGTGTTTTCTGCGCTGACCCCGCTTCACCAAACTCTATTTTTTTTCGACAGCTCTTACCCAGGAGGTTGGATTGGCTCGGAAACGAGCACCCGAGAACATATGAAGATGTGGTAAGATTCAACTTTCTATCCGTTGTTATGTGCTGTCGGCGGTTGTTATTGTCTTGTGACGGAGGGAGTGTGGCCACGCTCTGTGCTTGTTTACGGTCTTTGTTCTTTTTTCTCCTTCTGGGTTTTTCTTGGAAATCTCGAGTTGTGAGGATTGGCAGGGTCAAAACTCGCTCTCACTGGCTGCATCTTTCAGAGCGAACAGTTGTGTGGAAATTGGGGGGGGGTACCAAAAAAAGAAAAACAGCATTTGGAGAGCGAGTTTAATATTATTTAGCCCTGACTGTTCTACTGCAGATAGGGGGGGTAGTTTGGCTTCTCCGTGTCGAGACGGCTCTGCTGGCCAATGAGAGGCTGAGATACGCTGTCTCTGCGTTAGTTTGCTTGTGACCTGCGCTGTGATTGGTCCATAAAAAAGAACATTTTGCATAGAAATCCCCGCCTCAGAACAGGAGTTCAGAAACGTATCTTTCTCTCTATATGCTCCAGGGCAGAGGTCTCGAACCTGCGCCCATCTATAATGACTCCCTGTGGCTTTAACAGCTCGTTTGCTTCCACTGCCAATATTGTAGGCTTATCAGTATGCTTGATCTGCAACAAGAAGGTGGCGGCTGTGGCTCTGGAGGTAGAGTGGGTCGTCTTACAATTGGAAGGTTGGTGGTTTGATCTCCAACTCCTACAAGCCTACATGCAGAAGCGTCCTTGGGAAAGATGTCAAACCCCAGATTATTCCCAGTGCATCCATTGGAGTGTGAATGTGTGTGTGATAGTTAAAATGCCCTTAAGGCACAGAATAAAGTGCTGTGTTAACGTGTGATTGAGGCTTGTATTGAAAAAAGCGCAACATAAGTACCAGTCCAGCCCAGAGATGGAAAGACATTTCCACAACAAGCACACTGCTTTTGTTAAAATGTTTAAAACAGTTAAAGAAAAAAGGCATCCAGCAGCCTATAGAAAACTAAGAGCAGTTCAGCTCCAGCATTACTTAGTTGCTGTAAGTTTTATTTGTTGTCACAGTAGGCTGCTGATGACTTTTTCACAAACACCGGTAAATTCACGAACTGGCCTTCAGAGTAGGCCTGTATATTAGTGTTTGTCCTGACTTAAAATTGACCTCTTGAGGTGACTATACATGTATATTTAAGCACAGTTGGTCTGCATGTACTTAAGACAAAGAGCCTGTTTTACCTGAATTGGCGAATGTCTATTCATTTTCCTTGTATTTTTGGTAATTTGATAAATATGTAATGTATTTTGTGCTTGTATTTAATTTTAAATTAATGGTAATTTGACTTTGGTGAGGCCAAAACTCCTTTAGGGGTGTCCAAAATTTTTATACACAGAAAAAAACTTGTACATGCCTATAGACATTTACTTCCTCCACTTCGCAATTGTTCAATTTTTTTGGTAAAAAAATAATTAAAAAGTAAACAATTTTCATTACATTTGTTCCTTGAAATGGTATTATTTTGGTGAAAATGCAAAATCAAAGTAACAAACACAAACAGCCACACTGTAAATTGGTAAAATATTTTACTCATGTATACTTATTAGTAATTTTGTCAAGATAATTGATAATTAATGGCTATTTCACTTTCATATAAAGCTCAAATATGTTTTGTGGCTCCATGTAGATTTTTTGGGGGTGGGGGTCAGAAGTCCTCAAAAATTACTCTTTTGAGAGTAAAGGGTGCCGACCCCTGTCCTAGGGTGACCAGATCCCAACAAACCAAAGGTGGAACTAAAGATTATTTGTGATAGTCGACGTGCAATGTATAGCTCATGTATATATCATGTGTAGCTGGCATTTAAAAATGGAACAGTGAAGACTATACCATGCAACAGTCTGCTTACACTCATATATTTCCTCTTTCTATCCTAAAGAAAGAATAAATGAAACTGAGGGTGAGCCCAGGCTTGTAGATAAAAACAGAGTAATACATTTAGATCAAGGTACTTTTCCTTGGCATTAAAAATGTTCATATACATGCTATCCATTCTTAAAGTAAACAGAATTATGCTCAGTGGTTCCTGCTCTTATTTACATTTTCTCATGGAACAGATATGAACATAGGCCGTAACGGTGCCTTCCAAACATCATAATATTTATGTATTTAAATGTTTATTGTAGAACAATATACTGAAGGACAACAATGTACTTAAGTCGTTGAAATGCACCTTGGACTGCTCCCTTTTAAAGGCATTATTCACTTAAAGTCCTTTAAGTGCACACCCAATGCAAAATTGTATTTAATATTGACTAGAGTATTTAAATCAAACCACAATAATGCAAGGGATTAATATGAGGGAACAAAACCTCAGATAGCGCATGAGAGTTTTTTCCATCACTTCAACAACTGTAGGTGAGTGCACACAGGCTGTGCACTTCCAGCATCCTGGGAAGCACCTAACTGAAACTATCACTGCTGCATTTCTACAACTACATGTTGTTTCTGAAATATCTGAATCCAGAAAAATGACCGGCACCAATTTGTAACTACAGTCTGTTGATGCATATGGATGCATATGGATTGGCTGTGCTGCACAATGTGGTAAATGCTTGTTATTTCAGCCTCAGTTACATTATCTCTCTGGAAAACTGTCTGTGAGTCAGTGTTTATTTTTGAGAGCTATAGAATCGATCAAAATGCAGGACATCGTCTCAATACGTGTGATGCGGAAAAATGTATAAAAATAGTGTGTAGTCCTTCAGAAAGCGGGACATCTGGTCACCCTAATATGCCCAGCTATCCTAAGCATGTTTACCAGGTTGCTTACAATTTTTGAAATATAACGTAAATGACCTGCTTGTATGATGGTGGTCTGTCTTCAGTATTATGTTACTACTCTGATTTTTTTTTTTTTGCTCTGGTAGGTTGCAGCCAACAGACATATTGCACCAGACCATTTGCTACAGATATGTAAGCAACTTGGACCACTTCTTGACAAAGAGGTGCCATCATGTGTCCCAGGTGTTCACTCGCTCCTGGGTTCTGGAAAGCAGTCCATGCTTAGGACTGCAAAAGGTATGCAGCCTCCGAGAATAGAAATATAATTAGGAGTCTCTATTGTCTTATACAATGTATAATGAAATTGCAGAGTGGTCGAGGACATCATACATTCCCAGTACACAGATACACATTGAGTTACCATTGTATAAAGGTTTGAATAGTGTCTTGGTCTCTGGCATCACCAGAACTGATAATGGGAACTTTTGATTTTCAGACTGTGACAGTGTGCGGTTTAAAGCTTCATCATATGCAGCCCTTCACCGGGGCAGACCACCAGAGAGGCCTTTGAACTGCAAGAAACCTCCACAACTGGGTAGGCCTGACCTCAGTGGAATTGTTGCGTTCACAAATAATTAATTTTCATGTGTGTGCAGAGAATGAATAACTGGGTAATTTGCACTTTAAAGTGTATTTCACGGTTTGTTTATTCTTTTGGTTGACGCTAGGGCTGCAATGATTCATCAAGTAACTTGAAGAATTTGAATATAAAAAATGAAATTTCTTTGCAATGATATTTTGATTAATCCACACAACAGTGTAGTACTCAGTGGTGGTCACCATGATAATTACTTTTGCAGAGCGTGCTTATGCAGTGTAGGTCTCAGTTATGCATTTTGCTTCAAAAATATCTGTTTATTCAGTCCAGAATACTTGAAATCAGTGTCCTACCTTAATCAGTGAAATTCTTGCCCAGTGATTACTTTTACCTTCCGTGCATTATTGACTCCAATCTGTGAACTGAGGTTGAAAACTTTCCTGAAGACTGTGCAGCGGTTTTTTTACTCCTTGCTTGTTATAGCAGAGTTGGTAGCCAAACAAACTTCAGACCACATGTCAGCCCACAGTGAGAGCTTATCAACAAGTGGTGACAAGACCAGGTAGTGCAGATCATTTTTATTGATTGATTGGTGTATGTCTGTCCATTATGTATATTGGCTTTAGCGCATAGCACAACTGAGCAAAGTGAGTCCACTGTTGAGCTTTGTTTTCGTATTTGTTGTGTTTTTTATCTCACTGTCAAACATGACTGAACAGAGGTGTAAAAGCTGGCTCTCCACTGCTGAGGTGTGACAAGAGCTTTGCAGTTTAGAAAGTGTTTCAGTGTATAGAAGCTCAAGAGTGGCAAAAAGAAGACCCTTATTCAGAGCAAATCATTTTATATTAAAACATTTACAAAATGTAAAACTTTGTCTTAAAGAGGCTGCATCTGTTTGTTTTAAAACAACCTCACTTATATGGCTGTAGTTTGGTGCCAAAATTTCCCTCTCCATCCATCCATTTTACTCCGCTTTTATGCTTAGAGTGGAGCCTATCCTAGCTGACAAATTTTCATTATTTACGGTGAATATTTTTGTTTTTTTTTTTAAAAGTTCCCTCTTTGGCCATTGTTTAGGCTAATGATGCATGCATATTGCAGGAAAAAAATGATATGCTGTCCTATTATTGTTTATGTGCCTAGTGTTATTATGAAATAAAATGTATATTAAACAATCAAATTACCCAAAAGCCATCCTGTGTTGCATACTTTCTCCCCAGATGGTGAAAGTCCAGTGGTTGGTTAATACTACTATGATTTAAAGTGGGTGAAACATTGTAGTGCTTCATGTTGTTTTTGATCAGATTTGTTAATGTTACAGTTCCGAATTTTTACAAAAGGTTTAATGCCATCACTGCTCAGTTACTCAGAAGTGAAAACACTGGTATGAACGCTTTAATTTTTGAGGAGGACGAGGTTAAAAAAAAAAATACAGTTTTTAAATTTTTTTATCTGATTATTCAATTGAATAATCCATTACCAAAATAATCAGTTGCTGACTTCTGCCCTGCCAGATTGTTTTCCTCGATGTTGCTCGATTTCCTCGATTAGTCATAAGCCATCATTTGTCAATGTTTTATTACAGTTAATGTTATAATACTGAACTCGCGTGATTCTCGCATGGGATTTCAAACCACTCCTATTTGATCGGCCATCTGTCACATTGTCACTTATCACTGTGCTACTTGCCCCCGGGCAGCACACATGTAGAAAAAAACGTTACTGAAGTAACTCTTTAGCAAACAAATTTTTTAAATAAAGAGTAAACTAAAAATCTTACATTTTAAGGTTATAAACTCTGGAAGCAGCATATAATAATTAGATGTAACAGATTTAAGTAAGCAAGTATTTTTT
The DNA here is from genome assembly GCA_015106775.1 of Etroplus canarensis. Taxonomy (NCBI): domain Eukaryota; kingdom Metazoa; phylum Chordata; class Actinopteri; order Cichliformes; family Cichlidae; genus Etroplus; species Etroplus canarensis. The sequence goes on from VUQH01034290.1 coordinate 7,115, forward strand.
TTATTGTTCACAGATGGGTTTTGAATTAGGGATTTCAGTTTTATTTAATGCTGTGCTGATATAAATAAAACTTCTGAAACTGATGTGATTAGTATAAAAGGAAAGCTTAAACAAGTTGGTGAGAGAGGAGACTAAACTGAAACCTGACCTTTATTTGGTGCTTTATTTAAAGGCTTAAGGGTTATTGGGGAAAAATGCATTTACTTGCTTGGTTAAACCCAAGAATAACATGTTTTACTTTCCTGCATCCAGTTTTATCCTATGATGTTAATGCCCCTCTACTTCTGCCCACATTAAAGTAAACATGTCTTACACCAACTGTATTTGTAATTGTATTGCAACTCAGTTTACTACAGTTTTTTGATTGCATCCTGTCAACAGTAAAGGTGCATCGAGGGAGAGAGCTGACGGGAGTGCAGTGCTTCAGCTCCATCTGTCCTGTCAGCAACTATGAGCACATGCGTCTACATAGGCGGATCCTGGGGCATCTGTCTGCAGTGTACTGTATCGCATTTGATCGCACTGGTCTCAGGATCTTCACAGTAAGATGGAGTTTGTCACCCTCCTCAAAAATGAACCCATACCCATTGTATTCAGTTGTTTTTAAGATTCTTTTTGCTCATTTAGAATGTTGAATTCTGAACGGGTCACTGAATTTGCATCCTTTGCACATTATTAATGTGATACAATCCAAGTGTTTGTGTCCGTATTATCATGTATACTATAGCACATGCTATTGTTTTTTTTTTTCAGGGCTCAGATGACTGTTTGGTGAAGATTTGGTCTTCATTTGATGGAAGGCTTCACTCAACGCTGCGAGGACACTCTGCAGAGATCACAGACTTAGCAGTCAACTATGAGAACACGCTAATTGCTGCAGGAAGCTGTGATAAAACCATCCGTGTATGGTGCCTTCGTACCTGTGCCCCTGTAGCTGTGCTGCAGGGACACAGTGGATCCATTACCTCCCTTCAGGTAAATTAGTTTCTCTCTGTGTAGTATGCCATTACTTTAAATGCGTGTGTGGGGTTTTTTTTTAAGGTTTTTAAAGACAAAATCCTCTTACTTTGGAAAATCCATGTGTAACAGTACCTTTCGGCTGGTGTGAGTTTTTCTTGATATATCCTGTGATCCAAACAATTCCTGTCAGAGTAGTCTATTTATGGCTACATACTTGCCTCCTGGAACAGAAACTGTAGAGCTTGAGTTCCACCCGGATTGCTTTGGCAGTGCACCAGATTTTGTGTATTCATTGGTATAATAGGCTTAGCCCTGAAAGCAAGGCAGACAGTGTTTGATTTTTTTTATTCATCACAGCACTTGATGATTTAAACAACTCTCTTTAAGAGCCACAAATCATTTCATTTTTGTTAAGTGACAGGTCATTAAAGTTTATTCAAACAAGATGGCCATGTCCTTAATATTGCCAAAAAGTAAGAGCAGCAGCAAAACCTGGAGAATTTCTTAAGTAGAAATTGCACTGCTGTAATGGCTAATTTGATTTAAATTAAGCATACATGCACTTTTTCACCAAACTAAATGACAAATGTGATTTCATTAGATTTTTGTTTTTCTTCTAACACTTAATTTAGTGTTGTGTTATACTCTAAATTTGGACACTTGTTGACGGCTCTTATTCTACTGAGAGGTTACACCTACAGGTGTATTTTTCCTTTCTTTGAGCCTTTCCTGTTTACCTAAGATACCGTATTAAATTCTTTCTTGGATGTAGCTCTTATACTGTATTTTTTCATTGTAGTTTGCCAGGTACAAATCAGAGAAAGACAGATCGTATATTGCGTGAGCGAACAGTAATCTGTGTCTCCAATATTATGCAAATACTAAAAATATTCTTAAATAGGCTAAAAATAGAAACTGCACAATTAATTTTCAACCTTTCAGAGATTTTAGTGGCAAAGAATTTGCCTGATTTTCTCAAATAAAATGGCAAGAACTTAACAAGGTCTTTTTTCATGTCAAAGATGTGTTCTCTTAGGGTTCACTGCAACAACTCACATGGGAAAGTGTAGAAACATTGTTGCTTGATATTGGCTTGACAGAAGCTTATTCACTGTAACAACTGTTATCTGTGCTCTGTTTTTTTTTTTCTATTTTACTGTTAAGCCCAATGGTAAAGATGTACTAATGTCCTGAAGCCAGTAAAAGCATTTCTGGTTCAGTCAGTGTGGAAAGCGTTATTTTCATGTCTGCACTTGAAACACTTTAGCCTGCACCAGAAAATAAAATGTAACCTTGTTCTTTTAACATGTTGGCTTAAGATCAGGATGCCCTCGCCTGTAGAGGGAGAATGATAACTTGCTATGTAGAATGGAGGCCTTTGTCTACATAAATTTGCTGGATTGTTTCTGTGTCTTAATTTTTGTTTGTCTTGTGTTTTCAGTTTTCACCGTTTGCCAAGGGCTCCAAACGTTACATGCTGTCCACTGGAACTGATGCCACTGTCTGCTTCTGGCAGTGGGATGTCAACAACATAAACTTTAGGTAAGTGCTGCTTGTTGAATTAATGTATGTGTTTGGCATGTTGAAATATTTTTTCAAAGCACATATTCCTTTAAGTTAATAATGGTTGAAATCAACGTTCCCTTAACGCTTGGATGTGCGCAGCTTAAGACTTGCTGTGCGCATGTGCACTGCATAGACTTGCTGTGCATGGAGGACGCTGGAGCAGTGTGCGATTGTGCAAGCGCGCAGCTTAGAGGGAACGTTAGTTGAAATGCCATTGAACATTGTGTGTTTCTTAGCTGGAGCTAAAAAGTAGGAGTACTGTTCACATTTTCAATATTTGTACAAAACAAAGTTGATTTCTGTGTGTCTGTTAAACTGGGGCACAAAGGATGCTAAGCTGTGGATTGCTCTGTGCTTTCATTAGAGGAAAGTGATTTTGCAAATGGAAGTTAGCAATAGGGCTAAGCCATAATTAGAAAACAAGCCAAACTGCTTTTTTTTTTCTTTCCCAGAAGTTCCCTGGTGGTATACTGCTATTATGTCACCTTTTATACAGGTGCCTACCTTGCCTTAAGGAAATGAGTCTAGAAAGCAAAATGTTGCATACCTGCATAACTGTGATATGCAAGTGTGTGGGTGACCCTTATCTGACAAAACAATATCAACCTGACATCTGACCTGTCTGTAATCTCCTCTCTCATCCTGAAGTTGAAATGCTGGTTAGTTTGGGTGAAACGTTAACTGTTGGTTTTTGTTGGAGGATGAGGCAACAAGTATTAAATATAAAGATGAATGTGGGATCATGGTGCATTACACTACTCTTTGCCCAAAATATCAACATGCCTTTCCTTTGTTTAAATTGTTTTTGTGTAAAACCAGTAACGTTTTCTCTATTCTTCTGCAAGTGATCGGCCACATAAATTTACAGAGCGGCCGAGGCCAGGAGTTCAGACCGTGTGCTCCTCATTCAGTCCAGGTAAGTCATTTCAGGGTTGTGTGTGTGTAAATAAGTAAAAATGCTGTTAGTGTTCAACAAACCTGTATGTACTCTATGCTAAGTCAAGTGTTTAACTAAATCCTTCTCAGAATAATCAGCATGCATTACATGTTGTCATATTTTTTTCAGGTGGGATGTTTTTAGCAACAGGAAGTACTGATGATGTCATCCGAATATATTACATGGGAAGTGGGAGTCCTGAAAAGATATCAGAGCTCCACGAGCACACGGTAAGGACCCTCTCAAGAGCCAAACTTTTTTTAGGATGTTACATACATAGATGAGACTCACTGGTCACTTTATTAGGTATACCTTGCTAGTATTGTGTTAAGCCCACTATTGCCTTCAGAACTGCCTAAATTCTTCATGACATAGCAAGGTGAGGGAAACATTCCTCAGATCTTTCGGTCCACATTGACCTGAAAGCATCATGCAGTTGCTGCAGATTTGTCAGTTTTACATCCATGATGGTGATCTCCTGCGCCACCACATCTCAAAGGGGCATAATTGTATTCCGATATGTTAACTGTGGAAGCCATTTGAGTGCAAGGAACTCAATGTCCTCTTCCAGAAACCAGTTTGAGATGATTTGAGCTTTGGGATATAACATGCTATCCTGCTGGAAGGAGTCATCTGAAGATGGGTACACTGTTGTCACAAAGGGATGAACATGGTCAGCAACAATACTCAGTTAGGCTGTGGTGTTCAAACAATTCTCAATCGATAATAATGGGCCTAAGTGTGCCAAGAAAATATCCCCCACACCATTACACATTTACCACCAGCCTGAACCGTTGATGGAAGGCAGGATTGCTCCATGCTTTCATGATGTTTATGCCAAATTCTGACTGACTGATTTTGCAGCAGAAATTGAGACTCATCAGACCAGGCAATGTGTGAGAAAATCCAAATAGATCAGCAGTTTCTGAAGTACTCAGGCCAGTTCATCTGGCACCAACTAGCTTGCCACCGTCAAAGTCACTTAAAACCACCTTTCTTTCTCGTTCTGATTCTTGATTTGAACTACAGCAGGTCATCTTGACCATGTGTGCATGCCTAAATGCATTGAGTTGCTGCCATATGATTGGCTGGTTAGACATTTGCATTAATGAGAGTTGAACAGAAGTACCTAATAGAGTGCTTGGTGAACATATACTGGCATAACTCAGAGCTGCATTTCTAGATTTAACATGAGATGAGTTTACTGTTTTTCCTTATGATCATTCTCCATATATCTACTCTTTCTAGGACAAAGTTGATAGTATCCAATTTTGCCACTCAGGTGAAAGGTATGAAAACTATTAAATATTATATTTAATATTACAATATTGAGAGTTAACATTTAATTAAACGTAACATTGTACAAAGTGATGGTGCAAGGTTTAAGACATGATCCCATCTCAGGTTTGTAAGTGGAAGTCGAGACGGAACAGCACGGATTTGGAAACTCCATCAACGGCAGCAGTGGAGGTGCATCCTGCTTAACATGTCCGCCACTCTTCCGGGGTGAGTTGCTGTTCTTGTGAACTGGTGTGCATGTAAGCGGTCTTATCTTGGCCTCTTTGATTTGGGCTCTGTAATAGCATAATGGGATGAGGATGTACACCGAATAAGCATCAGGATATAAGGGCAATATTCCGATTTGCTGAATGAAAAGCAACCATTTGCTGCCTGAGCCACATCAAAGAGCTGTCGGAACATGTCCAAGTAAACCAGGTGCTGACGACAGCTGAGGAAACAGTTTGTCCAAATGCTTATTTGTTCAGTTGTTGGATTGTATTGGCTCTGTCATCTGTTTGTAAAGCAAGTCACCAGCAAAGGTTTTCATTCCATATAATTACACATACCACAGAAAGAAACTTATTTGCTGAAGTGTGGTATTGAGTAATATATTTTTTTCCAGATTGCGGCATTGTTTTATGAGTAGGTCTGTCTGCTTCAGATGTGTTATGTACCCAGGATTAATATTTGTTTGTCTTAAAAGATGCGTATAGCTACATTTCCTTGCTGTAGGCTAGTTATTTCTGGAGAGTAACAAAAGGGAAGACATTTATAATGTATTTGTTTTAATGTGCAAGTTAATTTTTTCAGACTGAGACTAATTGGATGTTCTCTGCATTCCAGCAGAGCATTCTTGCAGTATCAAACTGGGCTTTTTCAAACATTTTTGAACATTTTCAAACATTCAGACCTTGTTTTACTGTTGATGCATGTATAAAAAGGACTGTGCCGATACAAAACATTTTACGGTATGGCTCTTGTTCCTAAAGGGAAAAAAAAAAGTTGGCTGTGTAAAATCAAAGTCCAGCAGCCGCATTGAAACACTTCTGGACAGCTATCTGGGGAGTTATTTTGAAGTGCTATCTAAATTAACTATACACAGTAACTGATTCACCAGTCACATCTAATGAAGCACTGCTTAAAAAGTTCACTGAGTTTCCTCCAAAATTAAGTTCTAAAAACCCGTTTTTTCTGAATTAAAACTAATAAAATATTGAAACACAGAAATTTGAATTTATTTCTTTTAAAATATGTACTCATTCTAAATTTGATAAGGAAGGATGTTTACCACTATGTTACATCACCTCTTTTAGCAACACTCTTGGCAGTTCCTAAAAGCTTCCAGAGAAATGGCTGTGGTTTCAAAAGTGATATGTTTTCCCATTGTTGCTTGATTTGTATTACTGATGGAGAGAAAATGGTGAATCAGAAAGTACAGGGTATTAGTAAGGAGGAAGTGAAGTCAGCTATGAAAAGGATGACGAGTGGAAAGGTAGTTGGTCCAGATGACATACCTGTGGAGGTATGGAGATGTCTAGGAGAGAGGGCAGTGGACTTTTTAACCAGATTGTTTAACACGGTCTTGGAGAATGAGAGAATGCCTGAGGAATGGAGAAGAAGTGCACTGGTACTGATCTTCAAGAATAAAGGTGATGTGCAGAGCTGCAATAACTACAGAGGAATCAAGTTGATGAGCTATACCATGAAGATATAGGAAAGGGTTGTTGAAGCTAGGCTAAGAAGAGAGGTGACCATCAGCGAGCAGCAGTATGCAATTTAGAGTGTTGATGGAGAACTACAGAGAAAGTCAGAAGGAGTTGCACTGCGTCTTTTTGGATCTTGAGAAAGCATATGATAGGGTGCCAAGAGAGGAACTGTGGAATTGTATGAGGAAGTCAGGAGTGGCAGAAAACTATGTGAAGGTAGTGCAGGACAT
>VUQH01034291.1:0-10795 GCA_015106775.1 Etroplus canarensis
CAGTATATCGATATTATATTCTACAGTGCAATATATAGAATATAGACATAAGTATAAGAGAAATATAATATGAATAAGACGAAATAAGAATATATAGATATAATCACAACAATATTATATTCTAAAGTGCAATGAATAGAGTATAGATAAAATGTCTTTCCTACTAATGTTATCAGTGTTTTCAAGATCATAATTATCTTTATATAGTGCTTTTTAAGAGTTTAAAATTTTTTACAGACATGAGAACAGGTTCATGTATGCACTTGAGTGAAAATAGCCTTTTTTTATAGTTAATAAAACTTTTTCTCCTGGTCTCGTTAATATCCTGATACTAGAGAACAGTCTCTCTTCTAGTTCATCCCAGAGGTGTTCAATGAGGTCATGGTCAGGCCTCTGTGCAGGCCAGTTAAGTTCCTCCACACCAAACTCATCCAGCTATGCCTTTCTGGACCTTGCTTTGTGAACTGGGGCACAGTCTTGCAGGAACAGAAAAGGGGCCCACTCAAGCTGTTCCCAAAAAGTTACAAGCATAGAACTGTCCAAAATGTCTTGGTAAGCTGAAGCATTGAGATTTTCCTTCACTGGAATGAAGGGGCCTACGTCAACCCCATAGGGGAAAAAAAAGAATTGTCCCACCTAAACCGAACTTTTCAGGTGGCACAATGCAGACAGGCAGGGTAACGTACTTCTTTCATGCTTCAAACCCACCCATCAGACTACAAATTAAGAGAAGTGTGATATGTCACCCCATAGGATGCATTTCCACTGCTCCAGGGTCCAGTTGCAGGGTGCTTTACACCACTCAGTCTGACAGTTGGCATTGTGCTTCCTGATGTAAGGCTTGCATACAGCTGTTCAGCCATGGAAACTCAAGCCATGAAGCTCATGGTGCTGATGTTAATGCCAAAGGAAGTTTTGAACTGGCTTGTAATGAGTCAGCAGAGCATTGGTGACTTCTACTCACTATGCGCCTTAGTACTGGGCAGCCCTGCTATATGTGGTCTGCCACTTTGTGGCTTGGTTGCTGTGGTCCCTAAAAGGTAGACTGCATGGCTAGGTGCTTGATTTTATACACGTGTGGCAATGGGACTGAATGAAGCACCTGAATTCAGTGATTAAGAATTGTGGCCCAACACTTTGTTCCCTATGGTGTATGCATCTTGGCTGATAAAAATCTGCCAGTATTTGCCTGATACAGATGACAGTATCAGTCTTTACGTTGTCAAATATGAGCTGAGATGAAAGCTTTTAATGGTACATAATGTAAAAAACGATGCTTGGAGTTATTTAGAAAGAAATGTTGTCATGGTGTATTTTGTGCAATGGAGCAGCTATGACTCCGTTAAGTACACATCACAGGGTGTTTAAAAAAATCACTGGCTTTTTGAAAGGAAATATGGAGTGCTTTTTAGAGATGATGGCCCTGTTTGTTCAGTGTAATGTTCACATTACCTATACAAAAGATTTCACTCTAAGTTGCAACTCTTAGAAAATGTTGCAGCTTAGCGAACAGTCTCAGTGTAGTGATGTGGTTCACTGGGTGGAGAAGCCAGGCAGATTTACTTGTGACCTTAAATATAGCGTGCTGTAAAGTGTGGCACATGTCAATGTCACAGCACTACAGTAGACTAGGTCAGCTGGATACTTGGCATAAACAAGATGAAAACTGTGTCACTAAGCGTCGCCTGCAAGATTTGAGATTTGAAGGTGATAAGTAATTAATTGAGAAAGATGAGTCTCACTGTGTGGTAATTTAAACAAGACTTCCTCTGACACAATTGTCCGCTCCTTTGTTTGTTCCCTCGTGGAAGCGTCGTACAGCTGAAGCAGGAATAGAGTGAGGAGGAGCTGTGTTCCATTTTCAAGGCGTGCTCCCCTCTTTGTGCAAGCTAACGCGCTGAAAACCGGGCTGAAATTTGGTTCTGATTTAGCACAGCCGGCTGCTCTTCTTCATGCCTCTAGCGAGTTGTCTCCTGACGATTCTCAGACGCAGTAACAGTATGGCTCTTCTGCTCTTTTGTGCAAGGGCAAGTGATTGAGCGAAGGGAATAAGGTCGCTGAAAAGAGAACGGGTCTCTCCACTGAGATGGCCAGGAAGGATTTCTGTCTGTCGCTTTGGAATAAATTAGCTCTAGCACCCACTTTTTAAGGTTGTAAAACAAAAATTCTGGAGGCTTTTTATTATGGAAAAGATTGCACAGGTAATACTGAAACTGGAGAAAGGGTAGCAGGTGTGACCACCTTTATAAAAACAGAAGTTTCGGGAGTTTGCTGGTTTGGTGCATTCAGTTGTGTTTTAACACAATACCGCAATCTTCCCAGGAGTGGACATCCTGGGGAATTCACCCCAGTGTCAGACCATGCAATGCTTAGGGAATTGCAAAACCCTAAGAGCTGCATCTCAGACTCCACAGGTCTTAGTTAGCATGTTAAATGTTAATCAGAATCAGAATATGAATCCTTTATTAATCCCAGTGGGGAATTTGCTTCTTCATGACAGTACAGTTAGAAAAGGTCTGAATAAGTATGCTTCCTTGGAACGGTTGCCAGGAGAAAGCTTCTTCTTTCTAAAAAGAACATTGCAGGTAGGGTTGGGTGATTTGCGCCACAGTCCAGTTGTCATGTTGTTCCCATTTGATATTGCCGATAACTGAAAGCGTCTCCTATGGGCAAAGAGAGTAACATGGATCTTTTAGAGTACCAGCCACCCACCTTCCATAACACATTATATTTTTCCCAATTTCAAAAAAACTAAATAGCATGTGGGTGAGAGAGAAGCACACACACCAGGAGTTTTTCCTCATTTCCAGGATGAAGAGACTTTAACGTGTTGCCATACATTGTTAAATAAGTTAGCTTTACTGTAATTAACATAGGTGGACAGACATCTGCTAATAAGATAAAATGGTAAAAAGTCACAACATTTAATGGCTTTTTTAACCTTAGACCTAACTCAGGCATTTCATCCAGTCTGTTTGTTTTTTCCTGTGTAAAATAGCTCACTTGTCTCTCCTCGTCTTTTTACCGTGCACCTCCCACATGCAGCACGTTTTTCTCTGGCAAAATCTCCCGATGGAAAAAGTTATGGAGACGAAATAAACATCATCTGTAAAAATGAACAGTCATGCTGTGCTCTTATTTAAATCTCAGTCCAACAGTCAGCTATATCCTTGTTTTCTGTCATTTAATGATAACCATGGATCAGTGTAGCCACTCTACACACTTGAATTCAAAGTGCTGAAGTCCGAGCATGAACTGTGTTCACGCCAAGACACGTCTGTGTTTGAACTGTCGGTTATGTGTGGAGATGCATCATAAAACTCTAGAAAGGCAGATTCAGTTTGTTATGAACCTCATTTTAATTATATTATTTTAATAGATCAGTGGAAAAACAAGCCAGAAGTCACCTTGATTGACTAGCTATAGCTATCCTGTTGATTATCACTGATGTCATCGTTCAGTGGCACAGCCCTGATGGCAGCACAGCTTAGGGTTGCAAAGTTTCATCTGAAAAAAACACAAGACTTCTGGAAACCTGTCCTTTGAGCAGATGAAACCAAAGTGGACATGTTTGGCCATAATACAAAGTGCTGCATTTGGCGAAAACCAAACACAGTATAGCACTTTATACCAGCTCTCAAGCATGGTGGTGGAGGGGTCATGATTTGAGCTTTTATTACAGCCACAGGGCCTGGGCACTTTCCAGTCACTGAGTCAACCGGGAACTCCTCTGTATATTCTAGGGTAAAATGTGAGGCCATCTGTTCGACAGCTAAAGCTTGACTGAAATCTAGCCATGTAACAGGACAATGATCCTAAGCACAGCAGCAAATCTACAACAGATGGCCTCAAAAATAAAAGAATCAAGGTGTTTCAATGGCCCAGATAATGTCAAGCCCTCAACTCAATTGAAATGCTGTGGTAGGACCCTAAGAGAGCAAATCCCCACAAAGTGTGAACTGAAGTAACGTAAAGAAATGTGGGCCAAAATACCTCCACATTTATGTGAGAGACTAATAAATTTATATATAAAACATTTACAAGGTATTGCTGCTAAAGGTGGTTCTACAATAGGGCATACTCAGTTTTTCTCATGACTGTATATTGTTCTGGCTCTAGTTAATTCGGTGTGTAACTTTGCAAAGGGTAAAAATAAGTTTCCTGTTAACGGGTCGTTGTGCTCTCTGCAGTCTGTATTTTGCTAAACACTGTGGAATCGGCCTTAAGACCAACTCATTTACCATTTTACTGTTTCCTTTAGCCATTTTGCACATTCAAAGATGGCTTGAAAAACTAGAAGAGCCAGAAAAACGCTATAACGCTATCGTTTTACCTTTTCAGCTTCTATCTGTTCACTTATGTCCACTAATTACAGACTATAAGAATATAATGATGATAGATTATTGCTGTATGCGAATGACGTTAACGTTGCCTTCAGAACTGCCTTAATTCTTCATGGCATCGATTCCACAAGGTGCTGGAAACATTCTTCAGATTTTAGTCTGTATTGACATGATAGCATCACACAGTTGCTGCATACTTGTCTCCTGCACATTCTTGATGAGAATCTCCTGTTCCGCTACATCCTAAAGGTGCTCTATTGGATTGAGATCTTGTGGCTGTGGAGGTCATTTGAATACATTAAACTCCTCACAATTTTTAAGAAAGTGGTTTGAGATAATTTGAGATTTGTGATATTGTATGCTGTCCTGCTGGAAGCAGCCATCAGAAGATGGCTACACTGTGGCCATAAAACAACAGACATGATCAAGTAGACTGTGGTGTTTAAACAGTGCTTAACTGCTACCAAGGGGCCCAATGTATGCAAAGAAAATATCCTCCACACCATTACGCCACCAGGATGGATCCAAGCATTCATGTTTATACCAAATCCTGACCCTACTATTTAAATGTCCCAGAAGAAATCAAGACTTATCAAACCAGGCAGTGTTTTTCTGCTGTGCACTTTTCGTGAGCCTGTGTGAATTGTAGCCTCAATTTCCTGTTCTTAGCTGATGAGAGTAACAGCCAGTCTGCTCTTCTGCTGCTGAGGCCAATCAGCTTCAAGGTTTGAAGTGCTGTGTGTTCAGAGATGTTCTTCTGCATACATTGGCTGTAACGAGTGGAGATTTGAGTTGGTTTTGCCTTTCTGTCAGCTTGAAGCAGTCTGGCCATCTCCTCTGGCATCAACATGGCATTTTCACCCAAAGAACTGCCACTATATATTTTCTCTTTTTTTGGACCATTTTCTGTAAACCCTCAAGATGTTTGTGTGGGAAAATCCCAGTAGATGAGCAGTTTCTGAAATATTCAGATACGCCTGTCTGACTATCTACTGAATCGCTTAAATCACCTTTCTTGCCCATTCTGATGCTCCGTTAAAACTTCAGCAGGTTGTCTCCACCATGTCCACATGCTTACATGCCTTAAGTTGCTGCCATGTGTTTGGCTGATTAGAGATTTGCTTTAACCAACAGCTGTACTTCAGAGTGTTCAGTGAGTGTATGTGGCATATTGTGATCATATTGTAACAATGCAGTTCTGTATAAGTAAAGACATATTTGCATATGAGGTTTTTGTACTATTCGGCCACTTTAGAAATTTGCTTCCATTTCAGATACAGGCTTTTTTTGTTCGAATACTCTGTGGTGTGCTTGTGAGCACGTGCACGAATGTGTACTGTTTTTGTTTGCATGTGAGTTCTGTCACATAAGGCTGCAAAATGAGTGAGCAGTAGAGGGTTGTTTGATTTCTGGAAACAGCATGCTCTTGCGTCAATATTCATGGCTGACAGGTGTGCAGGGATAAAACGACGTGCCACAAAACTTAGACAAAAAAAGCTTCCAAAAGCTGTCTTTTTGACTTCCATTTAACTTCTTTCTTTTTATTTTACTGGGTTTTCAGCTAAAACAGGAAGTTCATATCTCCTTTACGTTGTTGTTTCCCCATTCCTGTCTTTTTCATACATGATTACCTTAGGACCACAGAACCATACACTTCTCTGCTCTCAGCCTCCGTCAGTTATTTTCAGTGTTAGTGGGGGAATTTTTTTCTGCTGTATCACGCGTGGTAGATGTTCGTAATGACTAAATGACTTAAGTTAAATTTATTCTTCAAGAAGAAGAAATGCTTTGGTGATATTTGATGTAATGCCAGTGTGTCTACCATTACATCATTTTTGAGATTTTTCAAAGTTATTCTTAAGACATTTTTAGCCTTTCTGGATTGGTGTTTTTTTGTTTCTTGTTATTTTTTATTTTTATTTTTTTAAATCTGTAACGTGACGTGAAGAAGTGCGCCTACAGTTAGTTCAGAAGATCAAAAGTAATGGGACAACCACATAAGTTTAACTATAAGGAGAGTTTTTAACAACTGGATGAAAATCCCTTGTAGTCAATGACTGCTTGAAGTCTTGAACCCATGGAAATCACCAAGTGTTGCATTTCCTCCTGTGAGATCCTCTGCCAGACCTTTACTGCAGCCGCCTTCAGTTGCTGCTTGTTTGTGGGTCTGTTTTGCAGCATTTGGCTGAATCTTAGCAGAGTATAGCCCTGTACTCTTCAGATCATCAATAACTACTACTCACCTGGTTCCATTGGCTGCCATACATGCACGTGCTATAAAAATGCTTCTACCGTGTGTCAAATAATTTGATATGCTTAAGATCATGAGCTGTTCTTTTCCATCTCCATACACTTCCCTTTCCATTCTTCTGGTGCAAGTTCATCATGGTGACTTCTGTCCAAAGAATATTTTTTACAGAACTCGTGAAGCTCGTGAACTTTATTAATCCCCAGGGGGAAATTACTTATGTTACAGGTACTCTGTTCAGTATACATGCGTATCATTAGAGAATATATCAGGAATGTGGTCTTCCTGTTTATAAGTATAACCAGTGGTTTGCACTTTGTTGTAAACCCTCTGTATTTACATTCATGAACGTGATTGTAGACTTCAACAATGATACACCTACCTCCTTGAGTGTTCTTGACTTGGCTAGATGTTGTTGTGAAGGGGCTTTTCTTAACTGATGATCCACTTTAGTTGTTTTCCATGATCTTCGGGCCTTTTGGTGTTGCTGTGCTGGCCAGTGCATTCCTTTATTTTCTTTTTTTCCCGAATGTTCTAGAAAGTTGATTTGGCACAGCCTAAATCTAAAACATCTCTTTGGAACTCCTATTGAGTGTTTCAGTGAACAGCTACTAAATGCTAGCTCACTTGGAATCAGTTCCAGATTTTTTTATCTGCTTAGTTTTTCTTAAAAAAATAATGAGAGTACAGACCTCATGTGGCCATGAAACTGCTTGAGTCAGTTGTCCCATTACTTTTAAAGCGCTTAAAATGGTTATGTATAAAAATGGCTGCAATTTTTAAAGTTATTGCAGTTATTCTGAAGCTGAAATTCTGCACTTTGATCACATTTTGATTATTTGCTTTATGGGGGGCATAATATTTATTTACATGTATACTTTAAAATAATATTTTGGTTGATTAAACTCTGAAATTTTGCTTCATGCAGTGTGACGCTGCTGCCTTTGGGAGCCCAGTTTCTCTCCATAACATCAGGAGTAGGATAAATGCTGTTAGCAGGCATTTTTAGACATTGTAAGGTGCATTTTCTTTCTGAGAGAGAGATGTGAAGATATCGTAAGGTAGGTTTTGGCTTGAATATCCTTTATTTTCTCTCTTGATATTATAGATACTAAACTGAACTCTTAATTCTGAGCAGTCAGAAGCTTTCAAGATTTACAGGAGAACATTAAAGTTGTTTGTCAACTCCAATTGAAATGAATAAATTAAATTAATTCTAAAACTCTGAAATCTAAGAATAAATTCTAAAGCTTTCAAGTTTTACAGGAGAACAAAAAGTAAATTCTTTGGTCAGTTCCAAGTAAATAAAGTAGATATTATTATAAAATTTTTAAATAATCTGCCTCTGTACTGTATCTTTTTTCTTTGTTTTCAAACTGTTTCAAACCGTTTGAATCTATACAAACATACAAAGAAACAGACAAAAACACTGTGTTTAAATCCTCAGTATAAATTCAGTCCCCAGGATCAAAGAGCTTCTGTCAGTGCTAAAGTCATGACTGCACCTGTTTGGTCTTCAGGAAAGTGCGCCGTTTGGAGACATTTGCTTTTCAGATTGCAGCCTTGATCAGTGCAGTGGGCAGTGAGGCTCAGATATGGTTCAGATGTGCGACTGTCTCTCTGATCTCTGTTTATAGCCAAGATGTAGGCTAAGATAACTGGTAACGAGGGTTAATTACTTTAATAAGCTGCTTAAATCTGACATTTTCTACCATTTTTACCGGTATTGTGTTTTTTAAATAAATTAGGCTGTTGCATATGTGATATCACTGTGCATGTTTTTGTTGTAAGGCATGGAGCTGGAGAAAGTGGACCCTGTGGTTGGTTCAGGAGCACTTGTTCGGGTCTGGGAGTGTAAAGTCTTGCATTGTGCTCTAAAGCAGTGGTTCTCAAATGGGAGGGGAAATTTACCCCTGAGGGTACTTGAAGGCTCTCTAGGGGGCATGTGAGATGTAAAAAAAAAACCCAAAAAAACAAAACTATCTCTGTGTGTGTATGTATGTATGTATGTATATATATATATATATTTCATTCATCTTCTTCCACTTATCTAATGGGCTGCAGCCTATCCCAGCTATCATAGAGCGAAAGGTGGGGTACACTCTGGACAGGTCGCCATTCTGTCGCAGAGACAAGACAAAGAGACAAAAAACCATTCACGCTGACATTCACGCCTACGGTCAGTTTAGAATTGTCAATTAACCTAAGCCCAGTTGCATAACTTTGGACTGTGGGAGGAAGCCGGAGTGCCTGGAGAGAACCCACGCAAACACAGGGAGAACATGCGAACTTCACACAGAAGAGTTAAAGGCAGCCGGCATATATTCAAACATAATTTAAAATGTTATTCAAATTGTCCAAACTATCATAAAATGAATTTTATACTGAGTAGGCTATTCAGTTTTATTAACCTGAAAAATCCAGTTTACCCCTATACCAGGATGGTTTGACCCAACCTGGCACACGGCATGACCTGTCCTTTACTTCTGCCTTGAGAACTAAAATATTTGCATCATAAAAATTTTTGACAGTTTGCAGCTTTAGGATGTCAGTCTAATTTTTGATCCTTAATCAAAATCAGAATACTTGATTAAACCCAAGGGGAATTTGATTTAGTGCCACAGATGCTCATTTAGATATCAATATAAATTTGAAAGGCAGAAGATGAAGATTAAAATGATTAAACATGTCTGTATAAATTGCAATATATAACATAAATAACGTCAAAGTTAAATTGTGCATACAATTTTACTTTTTATGAAACTGAAAGGAGTTGTGGAGTTGCAAAGATTGCCTGTGGCTTTCTGTGGTGCATCATGGTGGAATGACTCTGCTGCTGAATGTGCTCCTGTGTTTGTCCAGCATGCCATGGAGAGGATCAACATTCCCTCTAAGTTGCGTCCTTGCACAGTCTCAATTGCACACTGCTCCCACGTCCTCCGCAAATCTATGCAGCGCGCATGCCTGCAGCTAGTCTATGCAGAGCGCATGCGCGCAGAAAGTCTATGCACCGTGCATGCAAGCGCGCCACTTAGAGGAAACGTTGCAGAGGATGTGAAGGACTGTCCAGTATTGTCCTTAACTTGGACAGCATACTCCCAATAAATTTAAGATTTATTTTTTGCGAACATTTTCCGTGTATGATTATGTTTATAATTCGTTGTGAAGAAATGTTTATATTTAAGTTCACAGATTCGGTGTGAGAACAGATCTTTTTTATAATCCCAAAAGAGGGCACTTTAAGTTGATAATTTTTTTTATGTGCACAAATCTCTGTTCACAGATTAAATTTCTTTAACAAATTTGTTCTGTATCTCCAAATAGTTCAGGAGAGACCACTACAAATGAACAATGTTTTGCACAGTTATAAAGTTTAGTAAATCAGACTCTGATGCTACAGTGCAGCGTTTCACATCTTTTTTTCAACCAAAAACACTTTTCTCTGGTGAAGGGGGTACTTGGCTGAAAAAATATTTCACATCGGGGTACATCACTGGAAAAAAGGTTGAGAACCACTGCTCTAAAGGATGGCACTGCTTCAGATGTTAAAATATATCAGTATTATTACCACCTTTGTGGGGAACTGCTTTGCAGTGCAGCTTCCCTGCTTCCTGTCAGACTTTAAACAGCCAAAATATCTCCGCACTATCGAGCTCTTCTGCCCTGTTTTTTTCAACAGTGTGCTCGTCTTTTGAGCTTTGCTGTGTCTCCTTCAGTAATGCTGTCCCTTCTATCGTCATTTTCTCTTTTATCTCGCTGTCTATTGCACGCGGCTGCCGAAGCCCAAACATTAGCTCGTGTCCTGCTGCCGGCGGCTGTGCCTGCTCTCAACATAACATGGCTGTAACTCCTTTTCAGTCACACGATTGGTTCGAGTGGTGCTGTTCTCATTATGATTGGTTTTTTGTGTTGTTTGTCAAAGCATGAATGGCATGAGTTTTATCAATGTCTTAACTCTCTCTTTTTATTGCGATAAATATTGTAATTGTTTTATTGCCCAGCCCTAGGTGTATCAGCACTTAATTGAGTCAGAAAAGCAGTGTTACTTTACCATTTTGATGTTAAAAAAGGTATTTGTATGTGGTACAGGTCTAGTGAGACAAACAGGTGTAAATTCTTGAAATCCCCCCTTCCCCTTTTTTTTTTTTTTTTTTTTTTTTTTTTTTTTTTTTTTCTTTTTTTTTTTTTTTTGTGTTTTATAAAA
>VUQH01034291.1:10815-33632 GCA_015106775.1 Etroplus canarensis
TTTTTTTAAATGTTCATTGGCCTTATTTCCATTGATCCGGTGTTAACAGGGACCTCTAGTAATTTGTAAAAATTGCAGAGATTATCTGTGATAATCTTGTGCCACACCTGCAGTTTGCAGGGTAAAAATTTCACTACAGACTACCTAAACCATTACCCTGGGATAACAAATTTCCTGTGTCCATTGGTATTTCAGTGCGTTTCACTTTTTTATCTTGTCTTTCTTTCGGTGCTGAGCCAATTCAAGTAAGATTTTGCTTATCCTGCTTGAAGTTAAGATAAAACTTTGTTTTGGCCCAGTACTGTTGCAGTTGAATCCCTGTTGTACAATATCATTCTAGTTAGAGATTTTTTTCTTCTTTTTTTTTAAATGCCAATAATTACTCAATCACATGTGGTAGAGATATATGTTCTTGTCGCACTGAATCATAAGGGAGGTTATCCGAGCTATGAACTGTGCTACCAGCCATAGCTACACTATTGACTGTGGAAAAGAGATGGTATAAGGCATGCATCAGCAGCCTTTGTTGTCAAGCCATTTGTAAGCAATTCTAGACCCAGAAAATCTGTATGGAGCTGCAAAACATCTGAGCCTTATAATCACTACTCATTTATTTAAGCTATTTTTATATGTTGTGTTTTAACTTCATTTCTTTTAACTTGTGCAACAAAAGAATCTCCCAATTTTGGGAAATTCCTGAAGTGTGTCTTTATGAATCTTTATGAGCACACTCTCTTCACTTAATGAGTGAAGAGTGTATTGAGAACATGGAAGGAGTACTTTGAGGAGCTGATGAATGAGGAAAACAAGAGAGAGGAGGACAGAATAGAGGAAAGGTGGTGAATCAGGTGCAGAGCATTGGTAAGGAGGAATTGAGGGCAGCTATGAAGTGTGGAAAGGCAGTTGGTCCAGATTTAAATACCTGTGGAGGTATGGAGATGACTTGGAAAGAGGGCAGTGAACTTCTTGACCAGATTCTTTAACAGGATCTTGAAGAGTGAAAAGATGCCTAAAGAAGGGAGAAGTACACTGGTACCGATCTTCAAGAATAACGGTGATATACTGAGCTACTAAAGAGGAATAAAGTTGATGAGCAATACCGTGAAGTTGTGGGGAAAGAGCTGCTGGAGCTAGGTTAAAAAGAAGTGATTATTAGCGAACAGCAGTATGGCTTCATGTCGAGAGTACTTTAGATGCAATATTTGTTTGAGAGTGGTGTTGAAGAAGTACAGAGGGGGTCAGAAGGGGCTACACTGTGTCTTTGTAGTTCTTGAGAAAGCATATGATAGGGTGCCAACGGAGGAACTGTAGTATTGTATAACATGAGTGGCAGAGCAGTGAATGTGGTGCACAACATGTATGAGGACAGTGAGATGGTGGTGAGGTGTGCAGCAGGAGTGAGGATTACATCAGGTGGGATTACATCAGGCTCTGAGCCCCTTATTTGTAATGGTGATGAACAGGTTGACAAATGAGGTCAGGCAGGAGTCTTCATGGACTATGATGTTTACAGACAACATTGTGATATGGAGTGAGAGCAGGGAGGCGGTGGAAGAGAGCCTGGAGAGGTGGAGGTATGCATTAGAAAGAAGAGGAATGAAAGTAGAAGCAAGACAGAGTACGTGTGTGTGAGTGAGAGGGAGGCAGGTAGGATGGTGAAGATGTAAGAAGTAGAGGTAGTGAGGGTGGATGAGTTTAAATACCTGGGGTCAACCAGCCAAAGCAACGGACAGAGCACAAGAGAGGTGAGGAAGAGAGTTCAGGCAGGGTGGAGTGGGTGGAGATGAGTGTCAGGGATGCTTTGTGACAGAAGGATAGCAGCAAGCGTGAAAGGGAAGAATTACAAAACATTAGTGAGACATGCTATGATGTATGGTTTGGAGAGAGTGGCACTAAAACAAACAGGAGGTGGAGCTGGAGGAAGCAGAACTGAAGATGCATTGATTTTTCACCGAGAATGACCAGGATGGAAGTTTGGTGATGAAGTCAGAGAGGCCAGGTTGAGATGGTTTGGGCGTGTGCAGAGGAGGGATAGTGGATATATTGGACAAAGGATGTTGAGGATGGAGCTGCCAGGCAGGAGGAAAAGAGGAAGACCACAGAGAAAGTTCATGGATGTGGTGAAGGAGGACATGCAGAGAATTAGTGTTAGGGAAGAGGGTGCAAGGGATAAGGTGAGATAGACGTAGATGATCCACTGTGACGACCCTCAAAGGGAGCAGTTGAAAGAGGAAGAAGAAAAAGGAGATTCAGCAATAGAGCTGGGAGTGCTAAAATATTTTTTTCCTTTACTTGCTAATTGTCACGCTTGTAACCTGTACAGTGTGGGTGTGTGTTTGTATTTTAGACTACCTCTGAACATTATTAACATGTCCCACATTGTCCCCAGAATACAAAGGCCACTTTTTGCCTCACATTTTGTTTGCTGGGATATGGTCACCCTTGACTCAATATCAATTTACTACATTAACAAATCAACACAGTTCACTGGCTGAGAAAGAAGGCGATAAACTGATAAAAATGTCCACTTAATTCAAGTTTGCCATCCTATCCTCCCACCTTAATTTCCCAACCATAAACATGAAACATTGAGTTTGCCTAGC
The DNA here is from genome assembly GCA_015106775.1 of Etroplus canarensis. Lineage (NCBI taxonomy): Eukaryota > Metazoa > Chordata > Actinopteri > Cichliformes > Cichlidae > Etroplus > Etroplus canarensis. The sequence goes on from VUQH01034291.1 coordinate 13,419, forward strand.
ATTTTGCTTGTGTTTGTTTTTTTCCCTCATGAATGTGATGCTAGCTTGCCTGTAATCCTTCTATCACTTGTTCCCCAACACTCTCAGACATGAACACAGTCATCTACACACACACAATCTCAGCGACCCTGGCTGGCCAGAGGCTAACTCGTAAACAGATTGGGCCACACGACAGAGTGTTTATTCCTTACAGAGAGAGAGTCTGCTGCACATACGGCTGTCCCTGCATGTTTAACTGTAACTAGTTTTACTTCCCCTAGCCTTTTTGTTGTTCATAGTGAGAAACAGACAATGGGATCAGATTTTGCAAAGCAAACTCAGTGTAAAGACAGAATGTGTTCCCACAATCGTCCTCACATTAGTGGAAAAGAGAATGCATTAACAAGGAGAAGTCAGATATTAATTCTGATTAAGTGATGAGGACACTGGGAAAAGGCTATACTTTATGAATGTGGTGCTAATCAGTGAGAGTGTGATTCATTAAGATTTCCAGGTCAAGAGGAGATCAAAGCTGAGTCTATGACTGATTAGCATCACTGAAACGAAAGGGTCAAGCGAGATGGTGAAAAGGTGAAAAACATAATTTTACCACTAAAGCAGTATATTTAGGATATCATTTCTCTCACTGTCATAGCTGTTGCTTTCTGGCAGATCAATAAAAAAAAGCTGGTGTTGGTCCACAGCCTTGTGATTCAGACTGATTGCCAGCAAAATTGCACAGGAAGTGAAATATGATTTTTCTCTTCCATTAGCAGTTATGGAGTATAGTCTGCCAGGTCAAAGCCATTTATCTACATTATAATGTCATGATGTGATTGCTTCAACTGCAAGGGAAAAGTCAGGCTCTCCAGCTGAATTCCCATGTTAGACAGTATTGCATCCTTGTCTGGCAGATCCAGCAAGGCTGCACCTTACTTTACTAATAAATGTGACATTTGCATTAATTGTTATAAAAAAGTACACGGTTTATGCATATTTTTGTGGGCATAGAGGATCTTAATCCCTCTGCTTATAATGCTTTATGGCTCAGCACAGAAGCACTTTTAACAACTGTCCAGTGGGCATCAGTCTTAACACCTCCTATGTTACCGAACGCAGGGTTACTGTGTGTACAAGAAATGGTCTGTATTTTTAAGTGTGTTCCTACATTTCCAGTCAACATGCGCCTTTACTTAAATTTAAGTCAAAAGAGAACTGTTAGGTTTCTTATGCTGAAATTTCCTCTCCTGTCATCATTTTTGTGATAAAGTGAAATTACTAAACCCGTTTCCTTTAGGGTGACCAGATGTCCCTTTTTATGTAGGACTGCATACTGTAGCATTTTTATCCCTTGTCCACCTGTCTCACATCTGAAGACAATGTCCCACATTTTGACTGGCTCTGCAAGACATGCACTTTTCTGAAGTCTAGCTTTAGCTTGATGCATGTGAAGATAGCAGACTTTTTTTTATTGTAGTCAAGTAAAGGTTAGCCTGTCTAATATTATGCCCATTAGGGAAAGTTAAAAGTCACCAAAAAGTCACAGACTTTGTGGATTTTGGTGAATATGATGGAAACTACCACATAAAAAATAAAGGAGCAGTATATAATGGAGTTTTTGTCTATTTTGTTAGAGTAATTTTTAAATTTTCTACAAGGAAAATGGCTTGAAGTAACACAGTATGTGAGTGTGTGTGTCATAATTAGTCAAAAATTGGTAAAACTGTCAGTCATGGCTCAGAGATGGTATGCAAATCTATGGCTGCATCTCTACTCAAACCCCGAGATGATTACAGACAGCAGCTGAAATAACAGTGAAATAAAAGAGAATACAGGAAGATATAAAGATGCCTGAGACCATGAGAAAAAACTTAAGCTTCCTTTTATCCTTATTGTATTTACTTGGCCAGAGAGTTGGAAAAGTTACATTCGAATATATTTGACCTTTATCTGCTAGATGCCAGTCCAGTAATATGTAGTTTACTTTATTTTCATTTTTAAGTTGAATATGGAAATTTCAGACTACCATTCAACATTGTTAATGTGTCCCACATTGCCCCATACAAACACAGTGTTTATCCCACATTTAATTTGTTGGGATCTGGTCACCCTAGGTCCCTCCCACAGACACACAAGCACACAAAGTGTGCCACTATGTTACCATTACTGAACACATTTAAAACACAAAATGCTAATATGCATGTGCCCACCAGTAAAATGGGGAATCTGGCATTAAGTATGGATAAATTTGTTTTATCTGGAGCATAAAGAGGCTCCTTAACTACATTATAGTGTTTCCCTGGGGGCCATTCATAGAGTTGGACCTGTCTGGCTTGAGTAGGAACCCACTGAGGGGAGGAGATGGCTATCATGAGCCACGGGGCAGATGGGGGGGGCATTTTTTTTTATCAATGTACATGCTGTAATGAGGTCTTCCTGTGAGGGGGGCTGATGAGATTCTTTTGACAGCACTTTTATGTTTGTTAGCTCTGCTATGTGTGTGGCGTGTTCTCTAATCAGAGAAAGTCACTGAGGGCCATTAACATGCCCACTAGCGCACATCTGGATATACTTCTTCTGAGACAACTATACCTACACAATGTCTGGCAGTCAATGTGGCCTTTTAATACCATCTAATGAAGATAAAGCCAGTTAAACCCCATAGCTCACCACCAGTGACTGACCACCATATCTGACCACGCACAAAAACCTGCCACCTGCTCATGTCTCATTCTAATACACGATATGTCTACGATTTCCTCAAGATAAAAATTTCTCATGTGGTCAGAGACTTTTAAGGGAATCTTCAAATTCTGTATTTTTATTCTTGAACTCTATTAGAATAGCTTTGAATGATTTACAGTTCAAAATAATCCCTATTTATCTCATACTGGGTCTTGGTGCAACCCTTCGGTTCATCCACTGACTGAAACAATCTATTTAACTACTCTCCTCTTAAGCCACCTTTTTTCTGCTTGGCTGCCATTCACAAAGAGAAGGTTTAAGCCAAAAATGTGTGTCCGAGATGGCCACATAGGTGCATCCACTCTCAGTGAAATTGTACAGACCACAAAGTGGAAAAACTTTGCTGGCATATGCTGGCCTCTTTGTTAAAAACTTTAGCCATGATTAAATGGACGTCCTCCATTGTATCAATATATCTAACAGTGAGGAAAAGTATAATACACTGCCCCAAAAAATTAAAAGAACTCTTTGAAAACACATCAGATGGGAAAAAAATCATACTGGATATCTATACTGATATGGACTGAGTAATGTGTCAGCCTACAGAGGACTGAATTCAAAGGCATCCTGACAATCAGAGTAATAGAATTTTGCAGCAGGCTAGTCCATTTTGCCAAAATTTCATTGCAGTGACTCAAAATGGTTGGGGCATGCTCCTAATGATACGACAAATGATGTCCTGGGGGACCTCCTCCCAGATCATTACTGAGCTCTTAGGCAATCTGAAGTGCAACACGGGGGTGTCAGATAGACCAAAACATAAGGTCCCAGTGGTGCTCTATTGGATTTAGGTCAGTCCAGCCTTGGGGCTAGTCAATGGTGTCAATTCTTTCATCCTCCAGGAACTGCCTGCATACTCTAGCCACATGAAGCTGGGCATTGTCTTGTACCTCGAGGAACCCAGTACTCACTGGACCAGTGTAGGGTCTAATAATGGGTCCAGGGATTTCATCTCAAGACCTAATGGCAGTCAGGGTGCCGTTGCCTAGCCTGTAGAAGTCTGTGTGTTCCTCCATGGATATGAGTCCCCAGACCATCACTGGTCATGCTGAACGATGTCAGAGGCAGCATAGCATTCTCCATGGCTTCTCCAGAGACTTTTACTTTTGTCACATGTACTCAGGGGGAACATGCTCAGCTGTGACAAGCACAGTGCACCAGTGGTGGTTCTGCCAATTCTTGTATTCTATGGCAAATGGCAATGGAGCTATATGGTGATGGGCAGTGAACACAGGGCCCACTAGAGGATGTCAGGACCTCAGGCAACCCTCATGAAGTCTCTTACTATTGTTTGGTCAGAGAAATTCACACCAGTGTCCTGCTGGAGGTAATTTTGTAGGGCTCTGCTAGATCAATATCCCAGAAGTTTAAGTGACTTGATTCTATACACTGATTAAAAAGTGTTGCTTTAATGTTTTTGAGCAGTGTAGATTCAGTTTAGTGATGTAGCAGCTGAGTGGGTTTAATGGTAAAATTCAGTTGACATATCCATAAAGATTTTACAGCTGTGCTCAGGAGAGGTTTCATCTGTAAGGCCACAAGAGTTAACTGTGTTCAGGAGGCATCTCTTTGTTTTAAATGTAACTTAACTTAATACCGTATAAAAGAGAGAGCAGAAGATATACTGAGCAAGTGATATACCAGCTGATCAACCACACACTTTGGGATTCAGAAATGCCCGGTTGTGTTTCATACAGGTGTTAGGGTTAAATCAGGGTATGTGGTCTGCAGAAAGGATGAGGGGATCTAATTCAGAACAGGCTTGAGTCAAAGTAACAGTTAGCAGTCTGCAGTCTATTAACTGGTGAACCGGGGCACATTCTGTCATCTGTGCCTGTTAGTTACACTTCATGTACTGTTCTCCAGAAGCTGCCTATGGTGGGACAAACCACATTAACCAGAGCAGAACTTTATATCTTCAAACCTTGAGGGTTGCATTGTGCCCATTCACTAGTGGCATTTGGAAATAACATTAAAACATGAGAATATGCTGTGTACATTAAGCACACCAATGTACAGGAGCTTAAAGGGTTTTACAGTGTAAGAGATATTGTTGTACAAAAGAGCTCTCGAACCTGGAGCCACATGTAGCTCTTTTGACCTTAGCAAAAAACTAGAGGAATATGCAAATTATCCTCTTAATTTTGCTGAACCTCAGGGGTGGGTGGCTAACATGGACGTATGCACATAAATAGCTGGTACTGAGGGCCCATAGATGTGAATTCCAAAACCAAAACAAGTTGTGGAGAAAAATACAAATGTAGGAGCGCATGGACAAATGTGTTTGCTTTCACCACTAGCGCAGCAGTCTTACTGGTGTGCTTGATCTGCGGATGGATTTCAGTCAAAATGAAATAAAAACTTTCCTATTTTTTGTTTATTTTACTATATTTAAAGCTTTTACACTGATAAGGGTGATCGTTGGGATTTTCTCTCTGATACTGTAGGGTCTTTATCTTACAGTATAAAGCACCTTGAGATGATTTTCGTTGTGAATTGGCGCTATATAAATAAAATCGAATGAATTGAATTGAATATTGTTTTTATTTATTATCAAAGAAGGCTCATTTTATTTGATTAATTTGCACTGAAGGTAGGACTCAGAGTGGTCTGCAGGGTTTTATTGTTAGTCTGTTTTAAAGTTGGCCTAAATATGCTAACATTTTTTCATCCTCTTCACAATTGTTCAATTTTTTTGGTTAAAAGATCACATAAACAAATTGTGTTATAGCTCTATGATTCAGACTCAACAAAAACACAGTTAGTTGTAATCAAAACAGGAAGTTAAAGTGCTGAATCATAAATCACATTCATAAATAGCCCAATGCAGAATAGCCACATGTATTAAAAGATTTTAATTAGACTTATTAGTTATGTTGATAGGTTCATTTATTCTTAATAGTCTGTTTAATCTTTATTACAATAGGAAAAAATAAGATGTAGTTTATCACAAAGTTGGAAAATTCTTTTGTTACGGTAGGTAAAACATAATAATAATAAATCAAACATAGAATAAGTAGCTTAAATAAGTAAGCATTATAAGGCTAAAATTTGTCTTGTGGCTCCCTATAGACTTATGGGATCTAGTATTGCTTAATGTTGGCTCTTTTGATAGTAAAGGTTGCTGACCTGTTGTACATCTTTTACATATCTTTTTTTCCATCTAGTTCTTTCATTTAGACAACTCACCGTGTACCTCATTGTGTAAAGTTCCTGTGAAGATTTTTAAAGTCACAGACTGTTTTAATGCACCAAGTTGCACTCCTTACTTTGTTATATTTTGCAGAGTAAAGACAGTAAAGGCTTTCAGGAGTTCCCATCAAACACTAAGTAGTTGATTTTGAAGTTGACTATGTTTGCATGGAACTCCAGAGATTTGATGTGTCTGCTGTAGGTAGGCAATCCAAATATTTATCCTGTTCAGCACATGGAAACTGTTGATCTGAACGTGATCAGTTTGGTTGAAACTTTGCATTTCCTAAGTTCTTTAAAAGCCCCAGTCGCCCAGTATTTCCTTGTTGATACTGGCTGCAAAAGAAACAAGTCAAAAAATTTTGGAAAGCAAGCTTGTTACTGCAAGTGGCAGATGCTGGAAACATTATGTTCGCCTGATTTTAAGGGCCAGTCATCAGAACCTGTAGCCTTGAGCCCAGCATGAGCAAAGTATTAAATGATGTCACCCTTAATTGCTTTAAGTTATCTTTAAATCAGAAATTACAGAATGAATATCCTCTACCAAAATACTATTTCAGTCTCTGGGTGTATAAAGTACTGTGTAATCTGGAGAAAGAAATAGAGGAGTATGAGTGGAGGGCAAAAAAGGTAGAACAGGGCAGCCCACCCAGTGCAGTCCAACATGCGGAGGGCAGATGTACAGGTGGGTGCACAGGGCTGCAGAGTACAAAAGGTTGGTCTAAATAAGACCCAGCTGAAGTTGCTGTTTTCTCCTCAGACTCAGCCCTCCAAATCTCTGGATCCTCCATCTCTTACTCATCTTTGTAGACATCTATTACTAATACTATCACACTGTTTGACCTCTGACTTGGTTCACATACTTTTCACATCTCTCTACCCCCTCTTTTGTTCTGTTCTGACCAGGTGTATGTATGGCAGGGTAGCAGGTAAAGTATAAATCTATAGCAGCGCTGACAACTCACAGTCTCTGGTTCCCATTTGGTTTGATTCCCTGCAATCAGTTACTCCTCTGCTCTTCTCCTTACATTTCTTTCCTGTTCATTCTTCTCATAGTGGAAATAGCCTGACACACAAGTTTCTAGCATTTAAAAACAAAGAAGTGCAAACAATTTATATCATTTGTTTCAAAACACCCATTTCCAACCAATGATATCTTGTCTGATCATTGCTCATTATTTTTTATCTCACCAAGAAAGCAGTAGTATAAATTGATACATAGTTTTAATGATACCATGACCAGACTCAAGTATTGTTGCTGACAGCTTGCAGCAGCAGCAGCCCGAGAAGGATACAAGTTCCAGCTTAGTTTTTTAATCTCCATTTATATCAGCTTGATCAGTGAAACTGCTTAATGCAAACATGTGTTTCTCACTGCTGCAGCATCTGTTTTAAATCCCATACAGAAGAGATTGATAAGACCTTTAATTTGATGTTCATTTATTGTCATGTAAATGTTGTTTCAGTATATCTTATAGCTCTTTCAGTATGTATTTTGATGTTCTATCTTACTAAATCAAGGAAAACTCAATTTAAGTAGTTACCTGGCAATTTCAGAAGTGACACTACAAGAATCACTAGTACCCATATTTTGTGTAGCTGTTTTTACAGATGAATGCCAGTAAATGTGGGAGTGAATCAGGTCCGGGGAGTTTCCAAAGTTGTCCATTCTCACAGGTAACACCAAGCACAAGATAGTCCATGTCAGTCTCATTCTCACTAAAGGAAACCTTTGGTTTGGGTGAGGGCGGTGCCTAAGCAAAGCATACTGGAGTCAGAACAGAGGTCGACCATTCACCACAAACACTGATCAACATGACTCCTCTGGTTGCAATAAGACTTCCAGTTGTATAGAAGTCTATGGGAAAACAGCTCTCAGCTCACACACCTTCGACAGAGTCTGGAGACAGTCTTGCCCATCATGGTGGCTAAGCTCTGTGATACATTCCCAGTGGGTTGGCACTTTAAGTGGATGTGATTCCCCCTGACTCCTTTAAAGTTCTGGATGTTGTGGGACTGTCCTGGATGACACATATTTGCAACATCTCATGGAAGTTGGGGGCAGTGTCCTTGGACTGGCAAATTGAGGTAGTGGCCCCCCTTTTAAAGAGTTTATGTTCTAACTTCAGGCATATTGCACTCCTCAACCTCCCTGGGAAGGTTGATGCTAGAGTGTTGGAGAGGAGAGTCCATCTGTTAGTAAAACCTTGAATTCAGGTGGAGCAACGAATACTGGACCAGCTCTTTATTGTCTCGAGGATATTCAAGGGTGTCCAACCAGTGCTGGACCTCAAAATCAGAATCAGAATATATTAATCCCTGGGGTAAATTGCTTACATGGGACCTATGTGTGTTTTGTGGACTTGAAGAATGTATTAAACAGCAGTGTGTTGGACAGTAACTCCAACACATCAGGGCTTGCACAAGGGCGGTTTGCAGCCAAATGGGAAGCAACTAGGATGAGAATCAATATCTCCAAGACTGAGGCCATGGTTCTCAGTTGGAAAAGGATGGCATGCTCACTCAGGATTAGGAATGAGTTGCTGTCCCAAGTGGAGGAGTTCAAGTATCTTGGGATCTTGTTCACAAGTGACAGAAGAAGATTTTCAAGATTCCAAGATTAACTCTTATAGCTAGGCAACGAGAATTGTGGAAAAAGACGCATTTGTGTCAAGCAGACAAGCTGGAGTGGCAAGTGAGAGATTTGGGGTGAACATGAGGGTTAAGACAAAAACATTAGGCTAAAGAAGAATGATTGAGAGAGCTGAGTGTTGAAGCATGGAGTGACAGACGACTACCAAAGAGAACCATTAAGTTGGATTAGAAGCACACAGTGAGATACACATGCACTGAAGCATCTGTGAAGGAAGATGAGGACTGGTAGTTGAGATCAATGTACATTAGAAGACTCCCAGTGGATGTAGGGCTTAGATATCTGCAGTAACAGCAGTTCATGCAGGGATAAAGGCCTGCATTAAAACAACACAGGTTACACCGGTGGCAGCTTCAAGTATCAGAGAGCTAATGAAAAACCATCCAGTAAATGCACTGCATGATATTGGCCAACATTAGGCTTGGATCACTGAGGTAGTGTTGCATAAAAGCAAAAGTTGAGTCTGGTTCAACTTATTTTGCCAGATGACCTTTGTTGTTTATTTGTTGGAACTTTCTGAACTGACACACCTGCTACATGGATGGACTGACAGCATTCAAAGAAACAAAAGTGCAGGACACAAGCCAGCTCAAATTCAGTCTAAACCTATCTTGATTCCAAAATGTGAGAAAGCCAAATACAAAAGAAACCAGCTACCTTCCAACCTTCAGTGATGGAAAGGATATTTACTTAAGCTTGCTCTTTGTACTTCAACTTCATCTGTTTCTCAGTTCTAAGTTTGGCACTATGGTCATTTACAAAATAAAAAAATAAAATAAAATAAAATAAAACAGTGGGGCCCTGTGTCATGACATAAAATCTATTGGTAATTCCACAAAAGTAAGTGATATTCACATCTACATTTCTCTGACAGTTTCATCCATTCCATTATTAAAAACGTAAAACATAAAGTAGCTAAAATTCAAGGTTGGGAATCTGGTAAAACAATAACGCATCACCATTAATGCTAATAACTCAAGTCTCACATTTTTCTTCATATTCAGTACTTTTACTTAACTAGGAAACCAAATAGGTATTTTTTCTTATGTAAAGTATATGAGTATGTTTTCCACTTCTGCCTGAAGTACTTTGCAACCGAAAGAACCAGATCTCAAACTCTCTGATCTTCACCATCTATTGAAACCTGGCAGCAGGAGGCCAGGAGATGCTTCCAGGATTTTAAAGCACTCCAGAGGCTGATTTAAGCCTCAGTGTATCTTGCTGTGTGTTAGATCTCAGGAGACCACAAGAGGGCCCGTCCATCACAGTCAGAGAGTTTACAGAGAGCTGACATAAGGGCAACATTTCACTGTGACAGTTCAGGACAATTGCCAGCTTTTACTGGACTGCTTCAGGTAGCCACAACACAACTATTGTTAAAATATGGCATGGAAGGTGATGTTCTTTACCAAGAACCAGTTTTCATTATGATGCTGATGGTCTCTTGCAGTTTGTTGACATCAGCTTGGTGTGGACAGAAACTAATTCATGAGACTGGTAAACTGTTGTCACTATTTCATGCAGGGAGGTGTGAGCAAGATAGTATTTAGAACTGTCAAGACAGAACATATGAACACACTTATGATATACATGCTTTTGATGAGGGCTAGTTCTGAACAGGTATGTTAGCATCATACATTTGGTTGCATAATGCTGATGTTACCATGACATTATATAGTAATATCAATAATCCAAAAGTTATTTGGCACTGTCCATCCCATTTAATCAGAAATAAAGATGGCTGTTTTGTCCAGAATTTGAAGTGGCAGGAAATTGAAGGCAAAAGACAGACTCACAGAGCTTTGGAGTAATTTAGATGTGCCTGCTGGCCCTAAAAGAAGGCCCAAGATTTTCTGGCTTTAATGCTAGTAACATGTACACACTATCAGAAAACAGAAATTGCATTAGTAAGCCTTTAATGGGAAAAAAATGTGAAAACCTTGTAAATGTCTAATTTTCACTTTAGTTTGACTTCTCAAGTGATAAGTATTTTTTCTCATGCTGTTGTCAGCATTACACTCCCATTATTAGATGCTCATCAAAAATCAGAGATCATGCTAAAAGTCTGTGTCATTAATTTCACTATAAGCAGCAATGATAATGATGACTGTTTAATCAGTGAGTCATAATTTTAGTGAAGCATTGCACGGCCATGTGTCACCAAGTGTACACAGATTTGTTTGGACTTCTGGGATGTAGTGGTAGTCTGTTCTGAGTTCACTTGCTTGTCTGTGAGTGTCTGTTTATGTAGCATAAACTATCTGTTACATCCTGTTGATGAACTCATCTTTGCATTCTTCTTTTGTAAAGTAGCATGCTTTCATATTCATTAATTTTGAGTCGTGGGCTTGTGATTCAACAGACCATGTGGGCTAGTATCATAATTGGTCTCTCAGTGAATCCAGGATTTGTTTGAGACTATGGTGACAAATTCGGTTTCTCCTTTTATTTGTCCAGCACTGTAAAATCAAAAGATATTAATTTACTCTCATATATGACAAAGAATTCTCACCTTGCAGAACCTGGAAACAGAAAATCCTGAAAAAAATGACTTAGAAATCATTTGTATGAGCTGTAGGAGACTACAAACACAATGGTGTCAAATTTTGATAAAGTGGGGAATGTGGAAGGAAAGTGTAAGCTTAATAGACTTCTGTAATCTGCTTCTTCTCTCTTCCTGAGTCTACATTAGCTACCACAAGCATAGCACACCAGAAACTGAGCCTGAATTGTTTGTGGTTTAGTTATGTTGTGGGTAGGCACTGAATTTTGGCAGGCAAATATGTGTGTAATAAATGTATGACATATCTGGTTCTACTGTAATACTTTTGATGACTTAACTGTCCATCATTAGTCCATATTAAAGAAAATTTTCCCATTTTTTGGATTGCAGTCAAATGGATTTTTTTTTCACAAAATAGTCGAAATTACTGAAGTGAAATGAAAAAGAAAATATTTTAAAAATATAAATAAATTCAAAAGTGGTGCATGTATACGTGTTCACCCTCCAAATTCAGTACTTTATAGAGCCACCTTTTGCAGCAATTACAGCTGCAAATCTCTTAAAGTATGTATCTATGAGCTTGGCACATCTAGCTGCTGGGATTTTTGCCCAGTCTTCAAAGCATAACTGCTCCAGCTCCTTCAAGTTGGATGGGTTCTGCTGGTATACAGCAATCTTTTAGTCATGCCACAGATTCAAGTGGATTGAAGTCTGGGCTTTGTTTAGGCCATTCCAACAGATTAACACAGTTCCCCTTAAATGACTCAAGTATTGCTTTAGCAGTATGTGGGTCATTGTCCTGCTGGAAGATGAACCTTTGTCCCAGTCCTAAATTCCTGGAGGACTAAAACAGGTTTTCCTCAATAATTTTCCTGTATTTAGCACCATTCATCATTCCTTCTATTTGACCAGTTTCCCAGGTCCTGATGAAGAACATTCCCACAGCATGATGCTGCCTCCACCATGCTTCATTGTGCGGATGGTGTTTCTGGGGTGATGAGAGGTGTTGTGTTGGAACCAGATACAAGGCAACCCTGATTTGTACTTCTCCACAGCTTTGTCCCTAACCTGTTTGAAGAGCTTCTTTGGTCTTCATGGAGTGGCTCGCTTGGTGGTGTCTCTTAATCAGACTCTGGGGCCTTTCAGAACTTGGATTGCACGCAGGTGGATCTTATTTAACTAACTTAACTGCACCTCTGAAGGTAACCGGTAGTACCAGATCTTATTTAGGGGGTTCATAGCAAAGAAGGTGAATACATATGCATGCATCACTTTTCACTTTTTATTTATTGAATATTTTTTTAAATATTCCTTTTTGCTATTTCACTTCACCAATTTGGGTTATTTTGTGTATTTTTTTTTTTTGCATAAAAAAAAAAACATTTAAATTACACGTTGTTAACACAAAAAATAGGAAAAATGTCAAGGGCGTGAATACTTTTGCAAGCAACCATAACTGATGGATTGAAATATGGAATCAGATTATTCCCATATCAAAATCTCTTGATGGAAATTTTTGCAGAAAAATTGTTTTGCTAAAATAAAAATGACATTCTAGAAGTTATTTTTTAATATTATTTTATTTATTTTATTGGGAGGCAGTGTTAAGAGATTCAATACTTCTGATATCATTAATATGGTTGGTGGTTTAGATTCTTTATTTACATTCCTATTCACACAGTGTGTTAGAATTGCCTTCTTAGAGTCTGCTACACATGCTGCAGTCGGAGCTGTAAACTACTTGATGACACAATGCCTAAATCAAACACAGAATCTTTTCTACGTCACATTCTGCTAAAAACGTCTAACAGCACCAATGCAAACTTGATAGACCAATATGGCCTGATAATATTGGAGAACCGATATAGCAGTAGGGCTCTACACTCCGTAAAAGAAACCCAGAATGACAATATCATCTCACAAGTCTATGTTCACTTTTGCATAATAAATAAATATTAAATATTTGTCGTAGTTTGTCCTAAAGTTTTGTCCATTATTGCTTCTGAAGTCAGAGCTTTGTTTTACAATAACTGACAACCCCCACTCTCATTCAGACATATTAGCAGAAGCCCTGCAGGTATGTAGGGGTTTAATATTCTATATAGAGGCTGTATATGCGTTGTTGTTTCTATTTGTGCCAGAAACACTAGTCTCTGTTTGAGCTCCTTGATGTCTGCTGGGTTCACTAGGGTTGGCATTGCATGGACTGGGACTAGTGGGGGTGACCACCATGTTGGTCTCCTACCTCCCAGTGTGTGTGTCTGTAGTACAGAATGCCTGGGACTAAAATGCATTTGATTTTTATATGCTTGTAGCTAACAGGAGCCAGATGTAGCTGCCTATATGGAGCTTACCATTGAAACAACCATTTATTTCTCTTTTTCATTCTTTTTAATGAGAGGTGTGCATGCCTTCTTACATACATTCTTGTATGTGAAAACAGCTAATAAGCCACAAAAGCATTGGGGTACTTTTTTCTTAAGTATTAGAGCTGGTATAACATCTCCTGTTTTGTAGCAGTACTAAAGATGGGATGCATTTCATTGAGAAGACAGGGTGTGAGTGTGACAAAAGAGCCATGATTTCATCATGTTAAGATGATGGAAGGCGTCAGAGGACTTGCAATTCTCTGGACACTCAACCTGGCCCTGAGCTTTATGAAGATTCATAAATTCCTAGTGAGATGTGAAGCAAGAACTGAAACCACACACAAATGCACACACCGCACACATACACAAATTGACATGCACTTATGGTCACATTTTTTCTATAAAATAATCAGCAGTTATCAGCTCAGTAAAAAAAAGGCATTCACTAGAAGGATGAACAGAAAATTTAAGGTATAAACTACAGCTTTCAGATTGCTGTCTTCTGAATATATACTTAGATTAGTACAATAAAGAGTGCACAAAGCAAAAGAGCAGAGATTGGGAAAGAAGGGAGAGTGTTAATTGAAAGCGAATGTGTCTGTTCTGGCTGCTGGTCAGAGATGGGCTGGGGTCCCAGTTGGCTTTCACTTCAAAGGCCCTATCCGCCTGTCTCAAGCGCACCTGCAGCCGGTTAAACCCTGCTCTCATCACTCAGGGCGTGGAGGGACCTCTCATACAACTCAGAGCCCTTGCCACATATCCTTTTGCCAAAGGGCTATAATGGCCCATATTCATGAATTCAACCTAAAATACCAGGTAATTCGTACAATTTTCAATAGAGAAATGAATACCAATCACACATATTTATTGATCACAGAACATTCACGAAGGAGACTCCATGCTATCTCCATCGCAGATCTCATTTAAGGGTTTAATAGACATCCAACTATGAACAAGTTAGTCACAAAAGGAACCATTAAGGTGTTTTGTTCTGTTTTAGAAGTAGAAAACCTGTATGTGGGTAAATTAAAGTTGAAATAGGTATTTGTTTGCTTTAAACATTCACAATAGCTTTAATACAAAATTTAAAATATTATAAATGAAACCAGTTCGAAATAGACTTTTCTAATAGCAAAATCTCAGAGTCACAGATGAGAAAAATCTTCAAAAATGTTATACACATATTATACACATTTATTAATGTACACATTTAAACTACATTAGGAATGTTAAGGTGTGACTGACAACTGTACTGCTGTATACATGCGTGTGATTTAAGGGACAAAATTCTCACTGAATTTTGGATGCAGTCAAGGATTTGTTTTGTAATCTGAATCAGCCTTAGCTTAATTTAATTTCGGGTCTGGGCAGGACCTGACAGAATAAAATGTACTATAGAATGATCTTTACAAGTACAACCCCAATTCCAAAATGGTTGGGACACTGCATAAAATATAAGAAAAAAACAGAATACAATGAATTGCAAATCTCATAAACTGCTTTAAATGTATTATGTTTTCTATGTTATATTGTTAATAAAATATTAGTTTATGAGATTTGCAAGTCCACACGCAGGCAGTGTATAGTAGGTTTATCAGCGCTTTCTTGCAGAGACATCCAAATTTTGTTGCTGGATAAAGGTTGCTGAGAGAGCTCTGAGTATCTCCTTTAAAAAACTAAAAATGAAGCACTTTTTAAATCAAAACCAAAATCCTTTGCCATTTAGCTATACTGAGTTTGAGAAAACCTTTAGCAGTAAAGATAATACATAGAAATTAGAGCTGTGTATCATGAATAAAAATCATTTTAATGATATTATTGTGATAGCTATATAAAATGTTCAAAAAGACCATAATAATAATGCTTACAGTGGAATTCACCTGTAACTGCTTGTTTTGTTTTTTCTTTTTTGGGACTATAATAGAAATCTAAGTTCAGGGCAAGAGAGTCTGTTCCCATAACTTTTCAAAAGTTTTCAAAATGAACAATTAAATAGTTATTTACATTATCATCACATTTGCATTATTGATGTGATATACATCGTTATGAAATTAAACCGTTTTCAGTATTGGTTATTCCAACATGATTAATATATATATTTTAAGAAGAGGAAAGGGGACTTATAAAAGGTGTAATTTTAGAAAAATAAACCAATATGGTCTTGTTTTATCAGCTGATTCTGCCTGTATGAAATTAGCACACAATTTTGAGGATATAATTAGCCATTTACAAAAAAAGGAAGGGCATCTGCCCCCAAAAAATCTTTGGTAATCAAATATACAGATCATCAGTAAGATTTCCATTCCAGATCAGTAGAAGCCCTTTAACAATGACCGCCTCTAATGCTGTTGGCCAGCAGGGTGCTGGTGAAAACTGCTACTGCTGGCTGAAAATAAAGAAGGAAAAGAGACAATGGCATGTTAGGATGCAGTAAGACAGTGGGAAAGGTATGAGTGTGGAGGTGAGAGTAGGAACTTTAAATGTCAGGACTACGAGTGGTAAAGAGCTGGGTGATATGTTGGGGAGAAGAAAGGTACAGTATATGCACTGTGTTTCCAAGAGACTAAGTAGAAGGGAAGCAAGGCTAGGAGCATCAAAGGCGGATTCAAACTGTTCTACCACGGAGTAGACAGGAAGTAAAAAGTACACAATTGTGCATAAGAGTTATTCCACTATGGAACTGTTCATTCTGTTTTTTTACCCTATATGGGAGATTTCTTTAACTTTCTTTTGAAACTCCCAAAAAAGTAAATGAAAAATTCAAGCTTCTTCTTTTGGCAAAAATGCATCAGTTTTCAGTTCACTGTTCATTATGCTACCTCAGCTGGGCACCATGTGACCAGCTGCCCATGACCTGCAGTGTATGTCACAGACAGCTTCTCACTAAAACAGGAAACTACTCAGCACAAAGTCAGAGTCAGGCATATGGAAAAGGATAGCGTGTGTGCAGTAAAACTGACCAGCATTCGTTAAGGTAAATTTCAAAATACATTATTTTAAACATCTGATTCTTTCAAAGGTAAATGATATATATGGTAAAAGGATAGAGGAGGAATTAATCACTTGCTGATCAAAGTGTTTCAGTGTGTCTTTCTGTGTGCATCATTTCCCCTGTTTTGGTACTGTCTGGGGCATGCCTGTTCTCCATAGAAGTGCCTGAGATGTGTTAAACGGCAAAGAGGCCATGCAGACCTGGATATCCTTTTGATGTCATATGTGTCACCTGCTCCATAGTCAGAGCCTTATTGTGTGTGTGTACATGTTTATGTGTGCGCATGTTTCAGACCTGTCCAGCATGACAGCATCCTCCAGAAACCCAGTAAACGTTCTGTATAGAGTTATCACAATCACATCTGAGGACACTTAGTGTGTTCATGGCAGCTATAAAATCTATTAATAACAGGCTATCCTCAGGATAAAGAAAGAAAAGCTCACAAGTATACAAGTATGTAGCGCTTGGCCCTGCAGGGGCCAACCATGATGTAATAAGTGGGTACATACAGTAGCAGTTATACATGTATCTACTGCATATGTGCAAGCACACACTTTCTCTGAATGCAGACGTGTATTTTTCTGCACCTTTTGCACCAAGGAGTGAAGTGGCTGAAAGCAGGTTCTGACACCTTCTCTGAGAGCTAGCCAAACATTTTAGAAGCTTCTGGAGTTCCAGCTAAGCTGTGTTTGTTCAAGGCAGTTCATCTTTGTCTACAGATCTAAATTTACAAGACAATAAATTACCACAGATCTAGTTCTCCAGCCTGTTTGCATTCATGTGTGCCAGCATGCACACACAGTTTGTGGTTTGTCTGTCCCCGGAGGACTGTATATTTTTAGGGTCTGGGTAGTAATCTGACCTTTCATTAGGACTACACATAATGCTTCAGGATTTTAGAATGATTGCTATTTATTCAGGCATTTGGGCCAGGTCCTGTTATCACTGTGGTTATTTAACATGCGGAAGGCAAGTGTAATTAAAACATAACTGAGACCTCAGAAAAGGAAAAAGAAAACTCAAACTTATGTTTATATGAGCAGCTGCCTGTACAACAAAATCAGAAGGGGCATGCCATGAGCTGGATTTATGGTCCCCTATTGGTGTCAATTTTCTTAGCTCTCAGTGTATAGAGAAAAAAGCATTAACCAGCATAGGGGCTATGGAGAAGGATTTGTGTTCAGTTATCCTAAAATCCAACAGTGTGTCAACCCAGATAGTGATTATATAAATACTAGTCATTTAGAAAGTTAGTTTGAATCGGAAAGGGAATTACTGTATTGGAGCTCACTGGGAAGTGAAAAAAGCACAAAAAACAGCAAAGATTAAAAAACACTGAGGAGAAAAAAATCTAATTGATTGTTGAAAAAAGTTTGACATATTTGCAGCACCGCCCTTAAGTAGCAGTAAACAGTGACAACATTTAGATGTTCGTATTCAAAGCTCTGCATAGCCACTGCCAAGGCAAAGCAATGACATGACAGGACTTTTATGGCTAGATAGGTTTACAAAGATCACTACTGTCATTGCACACAAGCAGTCAGCTCTGGCTTCATTTGACCATAATCAGTGTTGTTCACTTAGATATATTAATTTGAACATACCAAAACAAAAGATGCACATGATGAGGTCCCAAATGGTAATGATTTTTTAAAAAACTCTATTGGGAAACACTGTAAATGATGTTTTCGGGCTGATAGAGGCTACAGACAAGAAAATACTCAAAGTGCTTAGTGGGAAGGCAAACAAGGAACTTGTCTCCAAATCAGGGAACAACTGCATCAGTTGCTCCAGCCAGTGCCATTAAACAGCTGTAGTAATTATGGGAGCAAAGGAGGAAGTGCTGTGGCATTATTATGGAGTCCAAAAGTTCATCCATAGAGGAGACTAGTGTAAATAAATGGATCAACAAAACACTGAACTGTAGTAGATCAGACTGCTGTTTCCTCTTTTCAAACTGACAGTCACCACGACTATGGTCAATCCCTAACATTATCCCAGCATTTGTTATTGTAATCATGGGGATAAAGAGCCTCTAACCTGAATAAAGAAGTCATTTTAACTCAAATCAGAACTTTTTCTTACCTTAATGGGCTACATTTAAATCGAGCTATGGTATTTTCTAAGACTTAACTTGTTTCTTTTTGTGCCTAAACCGAACCAAATAAACATCGTAAAATTGATTCATCTGAATTACTTTAACACTTTTGTAACACTCAGAAAATACAGGTGTCTGGTCAGAAAATGTGTCTATGTGTTACCATAAATGACTAAAAAATGCTTTGTTGTTAGCTGGACTGGATGTAAATGAGGTACTTCATCATTTAGGTTGGAGAGCTTGATATTAGTCTAGAAAATGCCCCCGCTTTCCCTAACTGGCTTCAGCTCAGGTACTTTTTGTCTTGGACTCTCTTCCACCTGTCCCATCAGAATGGGAGGCCTGCCAAGCCTGACGACAGGTTGTCCTCCCTGCACCAGCCTGCCAGGGGATGGGAATACACACTGAGCTCATCCTTGGACTGCCTGACTAGTGGCATCCAACAGCATAATCCCCACAGGGGACACATTACTGGGCCATTAGGCCAACTCTTTCACCTCGAGTGCACGCCCCTAGCTTACCCATTCAGTCCATTCCCTTTTCTAGCTGCAACTTTTTTGTCAGAAATAATCCTGGCTTATTATAATGTATCAACACAGAAATCAATTGGATTAATCCAAAACCTCTGCCTCTGTAAATCTCACATTTATCCCTCTTTCATCCCAGCATTTAAACATAGCAAACCCGTTCAGTAGATGATTGCCAGACTGGACCCCGTACATCAGGGCGAGCTTTTCTTCCAACTGACAAGGAGGCACTTGACTCTGTTATTGTTTATGAAGAGAAAGCTGGGGTCAAGTTCACAGGCTGGGAGAGAGAAAGAGAGGGAGAAAGTCTGTTCCAGCTCCAGCCCCAGGAGAGAAAGCATAACTCAGCCATGTTTGTGCTTCCCTAATTCCTTTTGATTTAGCAGAAAATTGTGAGCTAAACTGCAGCACACAAATGTTCACCGGCGCTTAGCTTCTTTGCTTCACCTCACAGCCCCTCACAAACTTGTACCCACTCTACTTTGTCTGGTTATGCATGTGTTTCTCTCTAAAAACAGAAAATGTGTCTCATTCCGACAGTAGCTGCTTGCCTGGCCTGCTCTAAGCAGAAATACAAATGTCTACAAAAGTAGCTTAGCTTTAACAGCAGCTTTGGCATAAACACTGGAGCTGTGTTCTCAAGCTTTTGAAGAAATAACACTTTGCCACAGCTTTTGTTAATTGTAATAGTTTCAATTCCAACAGGGATTTTCCTGATTTGTTTACATGTTAGTATTAATGGGGTCAGCTGAATCAGCTGTGGTGTTCTCAATTTTCACCATCACAGACTCACAACAGTTCAACTGTGCACAGATAAAAGCTTGATTTGTGTGTGTGTGTGTGTCAGAAAGTCAAGAAGTGGTTCTTGAGCTTGTGAAAGGTCTTTGGATGCTTCTGAGGTATTTTTATCTGTCAGGAGCCATTCAAGGACAACATGAAACATCAGTGATTTGATGTTAGATGACAGCAAACAGTCAAACCTGAAGACTGAACACACAACCAAACATGTGAAAGAAGGTGAGGATGGTTAAACTCCAGACACAAAATCTCTGTGTGTGTGTGTGTGTGTGTGTGTGTGTGTGTGTGTGTGTGTGTGTGTGTGTGTGTGTGTGTGTGTGTGTGTGTGTGTGTGTGTGTGTGTGTGTGGGGGTGGCTT
>VUQH01034293.1:0-11222 GCA_015106775.1 Etroplus canarensis
TATGATGTATGGTTTGGAGACGGTGGCACTGACAAAAAGACAGGAGGCAGAGCTGGAGGTGGCAGAGCTGAAGATGTTGAGATTTTCCCTGGGAGTGACCAGGATGGACAGGATTAGGAATGAGTCCATCAGAGGGACAGCTCATGTTGAAAAGATTAGACATGTTCAGAGGAGGGATAGTGGATATATTGGACAGAGGATGTTGAAGATGGAGCTGCCAGGCAGGAGGAGAAGAGGAAGACCACAGAGAAGATTGATGGCTGTAGTGAAGGAGGACATGCAGAGGGTTGGTGTGAGGGGAGAGGATGCAGGGATAGGGTGAGATGGAGGCAGATGAAGGAAGGAGGAGGAGGTCAGACTATGTGCACGTTACTCAGCTTGTGTGTCTAGTTTGTCATAAACATGTACAGCCTGTTGAGGAGAACCAACCCTTTTGTTTCACTGCCTGTGTAGTGGAATTTTTTAACTAGCAGGACTGGTTTGGAGGCTTTTGTTGCTGAAGCCCGGTTTTAGCATGTCCGACCCCTGAGGGCATATTTGAAACGGTTTTCGGGTTTAGTCGGCATGTTCGCAGCAAGCCTGTTGTCTGACTCCCAGGTGCTTAAATCGTTTGAACTCTGAAGCTTAATCGCTCTTACACTGTCAGTCATGATTTAGGCTCAAAAGGCATTTTGTTCTTGTGTTCTTGCGTCAAGGACTTTTCAGAGTTTGTGTTTGCAGCCATCCTAGAATCACAAACGCTGTTTCTCCTCTCTCATCCTAATATAATCTTTAGCAGAATATATCAAATCGCTTACATTCTGCTTCATTTATTCACTGTAAAATTATCAACACATTCCCCAAATCCCTGGTAATTAAACACACAATAGCTGCGGCAGACATATCAGGATGTGTTTAAACAGGAACTCGTTTGTTATTAAGATAAATGTGCCAAATTTAGGGCCTTTTGTTCCAGCTCAAATTTTCCATGATATTAATTGTGCATGCGTGTGTGTTGGTTTTTGTAGTGAAAGGGTATTTTGTCATTGCGAACAAATTCCATGAAAAGCCTCTGCTTACAGACTTCCTGCATTGACTGTTGCCCAAAGGGTCTGGATTTTTTAAATGAAAACAACTTTAAAAAACAAAGGGAACAATTTTTATAAAAATGCTAGTGTTGGTTTTTAGTGAGTGGTACTGAAACCAGAGGAAGCGCTGTAGTTATTGGGGCTGATTTCCAGCTGTGGGTGTTGCGCTGCATCGAGTCGCAGGATGGTGTATATGGAGAGTTAAAATCAGCTACTGTGAATGTATGTTCACTGCAGTGAGAGATTGTCAGCCAGTACTGATGTGTCTCAGAGGAATTTTATAAGAGGATCTGGATGTACACACGGCACTTGTTAGTCGGATTCATTCCTTGTTCTTCTCTTTTTGGGAGATTTCTTTTGTTTATTTAAAATGATGGAAAATGCGTGTGGCCAGTTGAATGTACTGGTAGCGTTTTGTCTGCGACTGGCTTTAACTGGTCGATTTCTTCCTGCAGCCTACAGCACGTTCTACATCATCGGCCTGATCCTGTCCATGCAGATTCCGTTTGTGGGCTTCCAGCCAATCAGGACCAGTGAACACATGGCCGCAGCAGGTCAGTAACCAGTCACCAGGGGTAAGCGTGGAAGGTAGCTTTGGAGGCCTGTAGTATCTTTACTGCAGGTTCATGCAGTGAATCCGATTTTATGGAATTCAGGTGAAATTTTATTTCTTTTCTTAAACACTCACTTGCATGTCGTGATAAAAGATGGATTTCTGCTGTGGAGATCGAAGTGTGGGTCCAATGCATGTCATGCCACAAATGTTTGCTTAATGCTTAATTCCGTGGAAGTGTTTAATTTAATTTTCTGCATCTTTTTTTAACTTTCTCAAACGCAGCGTCTTGATTGTCTCTCTTTTTGGACTGACTGCATTTACTAGCTGTTTATTTGTCTCGTTTGCTTTGCAGGTGTGTTTGTGCTGCTTCAGGTCTATGCCTTCCTGCAGTACCTGAAGGACAGACTGACCAGGCAGGAGTTCCAGACTCTCTTCTTCCTTGGAGTCTCTCTGGCTGCTGGAGTTGTGTTTCTTTCAGTCATCTATCTAACATACACAGGTTGGTTGTCTTTAAGGAGGCTGATTGAAGACAGAAACATTTTAAAGGATGATTTGTTGGTATAGTTTTGTCAGTGCGGAGTAAAGATGGACAGGAAAGCGGAGAAATGGCCTGTTGTGAACCCTAAAGCTTTATATCAGCGACTCTGCTGCTAAGAACGTTCTGTGTTATGTTCCCTAGCCATTTGGCCATCACGTCACAGCAGAAAGATAACCCCAGTTCTCTAAATGCCAGGAGAAGTATCTCCCTATAGGAAGGCCCCTCTGCTGTCATGTCTGTCTGAAGACAGCACTTGAATAGCACACATTTCCCTATCCTCCTTTAGAATAGGTCCTGGCCTCTCACAAGCCATTTTCTCCAGCTACTTGGCTGTTTGGATTCCAGATTATCCATTCAGCTGTTTGCCAATACTGGCATCAGCCTAGCACTGAATGTGGATTTTCTGGTGTCAGGATATACATGTTCCTCTCTAAATTCCCAGTCACATAAGCCTAAAGACCAGTCGGTCGGTTTGCATGTTCTCTTTTTCCCTGCGTGGGTTCTCTCCATCCTGCTCCACAGTCCAAAAAACATACAGGGGTTAGGTTAATTGGCAATTCTAAATTTCCATAGGTGTGAATGCCAGCGTGAGCGGTTGGTTGGCCGTCTGTGTTAGCCCTGCAATAGACTGGCAGCCTGTCCAGGTGTCTCCTGGTTCTCGCCCCAGGGCAGCTGGGATAGGCTCCAGCCCCACGCGACCCATAATCGGATAAGTAGAAGTGGATGGATGGATAGTTGCTGACCACTTGCCGCAAGCGGTTGGTGGTTCACGGTCTGCTCGCCAGCTGTTCGTCGTGGATGGTCCACATGTTGCTAAACCATCCCTGGAGAAAGTTCCCCGAACAAAAACATAAATAAATTTTTTTTTTTTTTTAGCTTAGATATTTTGCTTAGGAAAAAGTTACTGTGATAACATTTACATGCAGTGTGTACTCGTATACAACTTGAACAGGCTGCTGTTTATTATAGAATAAATAATTACATGTCAGTTACAGTATTTAAATGTGCTGTGCATAAATAGAAATGATAGAAACAGCAGGAAATCCCAGCGTGCATGTTGTAGAAGAGCAGATGAACACTTAGCAGAGAGAGTTGCCTCTGGCTCCACGTGGCTTCTCATAGCCTCGGATCGCCGCAACACTTGTGGCTCTTCTCCTATCTCTGGCTCTGGCTTTGCAGCCAACGCATCAGAGCCCAGCTTCAAGTTAGTCTGCGACGCTCAGCCAGGAGTTGGCAGGTTTTTGCAAAGAAGTCGGTGTATTCCATGAAAACCATGGGTGACCGTGGCAATCTGCTCACGACCAAAGGAATCGCAAGAACGCTTTTGGTGCAGCGCAGTATATCGGCAGCCAGCGACCAATCACCAACCGGTCAGGGAGCACGTGTTTCAGTCCGCGGGCTGTTTTTCAGGCATGTGTAAAAGAGAAGGGAGCACTGTTTTTGTGTTGGCACTCATCACTTCGTTTTATGTGCGCACACTTACTCTTTCTCTTGCGCTAGCTGTGAAACAATCACTGCATGTGGAGAATCACCAGTGGATTCTGCTAAAAATCTAAACGTTTGGGGGCCCTGCTTTCCCAGGTTATTCTTCTGTGCAACACTTCACTACACCCGGTGCCACGACATAATTTGGCTTAAAGTTTTCTGGTTATGTTTGCATGACGCAGACGATTGGCTTACTTGGGGTATTGACAGAATGTGTCATACAGCTACCATCTTTGGCAAATCTATTGTGGATTCTGTCTCTCCTCCTTACAGTGCCGCTCCCTGGCTACACAGGAAAGGAGTTTTATACATGTCCAGCTTTCCAAAGAAATCCCTAAGTTCTGATGTAGCGAGATAATTTTAAGTTTCCTGGTAAGACTGACGTCAGCTATAGCTGAGCTGACTAGTCATTCATTTCCACACGTGTGCAGTATTTTAACATATCTCCAAACGGTAATTATAAGTCATAACAGCATGGCGGATCAGCATTAGTCCAGGATTTTTTTTCGTGAGTAGTATAAGGAAGTAATGTCCTGTTGCACAGATCATTGCTATTAGGAAAAGATGCTGCTGTGAAAGGAATGACATGAGCATAACTGAACAAAGGTGGCAGTGATGGCAGTTTTCATGATGGGGCCCTCACTCTGTCAGAGATAATAGGTCTGTTTTCTACGGATGAACTGTAATCAGCAGCAGAATGAAAGTGAATAGGCAGGTCACTCAGCTAAAATGCACTGTGCTGCACAGGTGAGCGTTTCTAAATCACTCTGTTCTGGCATATCAGGCCTAAGAAATGGCTTAGCGTATCATTAGGCTGTCCCTAACCCTCTGCTCAGTGCTGCTGAAGTGCATCGCATTACACGGGGAGGTGGCTCTCATGTTTAACGTACCTTTTGTTGATGCGAATGAGATGGCCAGAATAATAGAAAGGCTTGTCAGTTCGACAGTCCTGCAGACTACAGCCTCCAAAATGACGATGCAGTTGAATTGACACCTCTATAAAAAATACCCTCTGTACATTATGAACTTTGTGAAAGAAGGATTTGCGGTGGCACTGGCTGTCTTTTTTTTTTTTTTTAAACTAGGCGTGCCTAATAAGCTTGTATTGTTAAAAGGTCACTTTTTGTTACAGTGGAGGGTCCACATATGGCTTTCACCACTTTCAGCAGCATCTTTACTTTTAAACATAATGGTGGAAAAAAGCTGTTTGACACACATGCAAAATAAAGGATAAGCAAAGCAAACAAAATGTTCAGAATTGCTAAAAACCCTCTCTTCAAAACAAAAACTGCATGGCTCTCAGCAAACATCTGAGCTGCTTGGCTCTCTGTTAGATCCACATCTATAGACTTCAGAAAGGAGAAAAAAAAAAAAAACCTTTCAAACACCCTTTTTGTCCTTCAGTATATGCGGTTTGTCATCATTTGTCTCATTGTGTAACTTCTGTCCAAAACAATGCTCCTATCTTTTTAGTTTTTCAAAGGTTAATTAATGTTCATTCATTTTATTTGTATTGTATGTGGTTTTGTGGATACAGACCAAGTAGAAATAGCTTTGGTCTGGAAGTGCAACAGAAGTGAAGTGCTCCTTACTACTGAAGATATCATAAAATATTAAAGTCATAGAAATATAGCGTTGATATAAACTCAGTACTTTGTAGCTTGAGTTCATCATTGCTTGAGGTCTTTTTCCAGCAGTGAAAGCCTTGTGCTTTACTGCAGAGACGTAGTGTTTTTGTTGCCTCTTTGAAGTGGATTCACTTATTTTCTGTAACACGTAAAGTTCTGTCCATAAGTTTTGGAACTTTGACACTTTGCCTTGCTGTTGCAGCATGCTTTGGGTCATTATCCAGTCAGTTTTACAGCAGAGAGTATAGCCCTTTGTACTTGTAATTTAACCCTGCTGCTTCTATCAGCGGTCACATCATCAATAAACACTAGTGACCTGATTCCACTGGCAGCCACGCGTGCCCATGTCGTAATGTTCCTGCCACCGTGTTTGGCAGCTGATGTGGTATGCGTTGGAACCCTGTATTTACGCTCATGAAGGCACCTAATGATACACCTGCCTCCTTGAGTGTTCTTGACTTCTCTAGATGTTGTTAATTCTGCTATCATGAACTTCTGTAGTCTTCTGAGGTCTTCCAGGCCTTTCGGTGTTGCTGAACTGGTCAGTGCATTCCTTCCTTTAAGAATGGTCCAGATTGTTGTGTTGGCCACTCCTAAAGTGTTTGTTCTCTCTCTGATTGGTTTATTTTGTTATTTCAGCCTAAGAATGCCCTCCTTAACTTGCACTGGCATCCCCTTGGACCTCATATAAACAGCTACAAAGTGCAAGTTTAACACTGGGAATCAGCTTTTCTGTGCTTAATTTGTCATGGAATGATGAGGGAAGAGGCCATGCTTGGCCATGAAACTGCTTGTCAGTAAATTGTCCCTTTACTTTTGAGCCTCTGAAAATGAGATGTCAAACCCTTTTAATTAGAATTAAACATTTATAATTCAGTCATATTTTGACAGAACAAATTGATCCACAAGGACAGTAACATCGTGGGTGTGGAGCTGGACTCTCTGACCGTGGTGTCAGAGAGGAGGACGCTGTCCAAGTTAACGACAATGTTGGACAGTCCTTCACAGCCTCTCCATGATGTGCTGGACAGACACGGGAGCACATTCAGCAGCAGACTCATTCCACAGCGATGCTCCACAGAACGCCACAGGAAATCATTCCTACCTCCATAACTCCTCCCTGTGACACCCAGACAGTTTCATATTTTATCAATTTATATTTTATATACAACATATTATAAACAGTGTTTAACTTTACAGTCATTTATGTTACATATTGCAGTTCATGCAGACAGTGTCCCCATAGTTTAGTGGTTTACACATTCACCTTACAAGCTAAAGGTCTCTGGTTCGATTCCAGGTGGAGACCAGAGTTATTATAGTTTTGTTTTTCCTGATTAGGTTTCATTTTTATTTCATTTTAAGTTTTTGTTTTGAATTCAGTTTAGCTTCAGTTAGTTTCCAGAGTGGGTTTGCTTGTTTCAGTTAAGTTTTTGTTCGTTTTAGTTTAGTTTTTATTAGGTTCAGTGTTAGTTTTAGTTTTCTTGATTATTATAATATGGATGGTGTTTGTCAGGGGAAGATTTAAGGTGTTTAGATCAGAAATTACAACACAAACGCAACACTTTGTGAAGACAGACGAGTCACACTCATGTCGACATCCTGAGTCTCAATAAACGGCTCAATCAAAGCCTCGTCAGACAGACTGAGCAGATTTAATAACTGACAAAGACTAAAGAGGACATTTCCTGTATGTTTTTATTTGATTTTAGTCAATTTCCTAAGCCCACAATGTCATTTTTAGTTTTGATTTTCCCCAGAGTCTAGTTTTTATTTTTATTTCAGTTAACTAAAATGATTTTTCTCAGCTATTTTTAATTTTTATTTTAGTCTTTGCTAACTTAAATAACCATGGTGGAGACACAAGCCCCTCCCACCACGGAGGGTTGCGTCAGAAAGGGCATTTGGCAAGAATCATCTGCCAGATTACCAATGCAGATTAAGCCACTGTGATGCCCCCTTGGGGAAAAAACAAATGAGCAACCGAAGGTACATTGCAATTCATATAGACAGGTTTATTTTAATCATAATGTTCTTACCTCTCAAATGTATATCTACTGGCTTTTAAATTAAATGAATGAATATTCAACTGAGCGTAATAAAATATTCTGATTCTGGCTTGTTTGAAAACTCATTGTGTTAGTGTAAAGATGCAAAATTACAAAACGTGTCATTGTCACAAAACTTGTGTCACAGGGGTAGATTCTCATTGCACAGAAGCCCCACCCACCTGCTGCTTAAACCTTCCTTTCACAAATGGCAGCCAATCAGCAGAAATTCTAAAGCAGATCAGGCTCAAAGGGAGATGATTATTTTGAGCTGTGAATTATGCAAAGCTGCTCTTGCAGTCTTTAATGAATGTACTTTATTGCTTTGTACCTGAAACGACCTGAACCCTTAATATTGTTATGTCTTGTTTGAATGCTGAATGCAGGCCAGGTAATTACAGCCCTCATCTAAGGCCATTGAGATGCTCCTTGTAAAACAATAGGAGGTTCTGATTAGAATCAGCTACACAATGGCAGCTCCCATCTGTTATCTGCATACAAAAGGACCACCTGCTGGCTCTCCAACAGCGGTGATTAGTTTCTGCGCTCCCATTTATCATCGCACTGCCCATATTGGAGAGTAATTATGTGATCGATACATTCAGGTGGAGCGCAGCGGACCAATTAATTGTTCCACTGATGCGTGACAGAATACACAGATCACTGACAGTCCACAGCCTGGTGTGCATGCAGGTCTGTTTGTTTTGCTGTGCTTCTGAGTAGTCTAAGTCCATATGGATAATAGTGTGTGTGTGTGTGTGTGTGTGTGTGTGTGTGTGTGTGTGTGTTTCTCCCTCAGGGTATATTGCTCCATGGAGCGGGCGCTTCTACTCCCTCTGGGATACTGGGTAAGTCATCAGATCTCTTCAGTGGCACATTTAGCTGTGGTAGGGAGGCAGGTACAGTAAGTTTCAGTGAAGATTTTCTCCCCTTTATCTGCTCACTGATTTACCATGAAATGCTAATTTATTCAGCTTAAGTTCATCGCGGAGCAAGTGTTTAACAAAAGATGAAAGGGGAAGCGATTTACTTTTTCTCATGCAGAGAAGTAGAAGTTGTCACCTGGTTTTATAAATCATCAAACGTCTCAAGCAGCATCCTCACCTTTTAGCAAAATCCGATCCCTCTTTCTGGCTGCCAAAATGTGTGTGTGGGTTGTTTTTTTTTTTTTTTGTGGTCATCTGTGAGTAAGTCGGCACGTCACTCTGCCCCGTCGTAAATTCCTGCCTAGATAATGCTCCTTCTCCACTCCCAGATCTGGGCTTACAGAGAAGTGCCAGACTGCAGCATCAGCTGTAAAACCGTAGAACTCTCCCTGTGTGGATGTGCACGTGTGTCTGTGTGTACGCACATGCCCGAGTAATCTTTTTTTTTTTTTTTTTTTTAAAGGAAGTTAAGTTTTCTGCTGCAGTGCAGTAAAAGTAATTGGGTCATCCTCGGACCCAAGATAACTGACATCAGCCAAACTTGAGTCTCTGTGTTGTCAGAATTGCCGCTCACGTGTTCACTGTTAGCATAGCCGCATCGTTTTACAGTGAGTAAACGAGTGTTTGCTGTTTTGACTGATTCTTTTACCTCTTCCTGTGTTATGTTGCCCCTCTCTGCCCTCCGTGTTGTCCACAGCTATGCTAAGATCCACATTCCCATCATAGCATCAGTATCTGAGCACCAGCCCACCACCTGGGTGTCCTTCTTCTTTGATCTTCACATCCTCGTCTGTACCTTCCCAGCAGGCCTCTGGTTCTGCATCAAGAACATCAATGATGAACGTGTCTTTGGTAAGACCTGAGCCAGCATTCTTCTGAAGTATGACCAAGCATGTGTCTCAAAGTATTACTGTTATTATTATTATTGCATATAGGTATAAATGGCTCCTCCTTCTGTCAGGAGTGCATACAGTGTTTAGTCTGTCCTTAACCAGCTGCCTGTTATGCTTTTTGTTTCGCTGTAATGTCCATTTCTGTTGCTGTTCTTGAGCAGAGTCACCATAAGTCTCATTAGTGTCAGTGGATCCACCACGAAGCTTTGAATTCCAGCTTTAAAACGAGCTCTAATTGGACTTTTTCTTCCAAACTTTGTGGCACAAATGACTCTGTCTCCAGGTAGATGCACCTGTTAGACTTAAAAACTTCCAGCGAGCAGAGACCCCTTCTCGTTTGGTCACAAGTTAATTTGGTTCGTCTCTGCTCTCTTTTCTTCATTCTCCATCTGTCTTTGCTGTTGTTGACTGTCACTGAAGAGCTTCTCCCAGCTGTTAAACAGACTGTTATGCTACCTGGCTAGCATGACCTAGCATGCTGTTCAGAAATGGTCTCACAAATCATGTAGTTGTGGTGTTTTCACTGTTAAACAGAGTTAGTTCTGGAGGATTCATAGATATCTTATATTAATTTTGCAGCATACACTGTATAGATAAAAGTATTAGGCCACCTACACATTACACCTACAGGAGCTTTTATGACATCCTATTCTAGGTCGACAGGCATTAATATGGAGTCAGCTCCCCCTTTGCAGCTGTAGCACCTTCCACTCTTCTAGGAAGAATGTCTACAAGATTTTGGAGTGTGTCTGTAGGAAATTTTACCCATTCATCCACAAGCGTATTTGTGAAGTAAGACAGTGATGTTGGATGAGAGGGCCTGGCTCACAGTCTCTGTCCTGTTTCATCCCAGTGGTGTTTAATGGGGTTGAGATCAGGTCTCTGTGCAGGCCAGTCAAGTTCTTCCCACTAAACTTATCCAACCGTGCCTTCGTGGAGCTTGCTTGTCCATTAGGGCACAGTTTAGAACAGAAAAGGGCTTTCCTCAAAGTTGGAAGCATAGTTGTCTTAAAATGTCTTGGTAAGGTGAAGCATCAAGATTTCCATAAGTGGAACTAAGGGGCCCTGGCCAACCCGAGGAGAATAACCCCGTAACGTTATCCCTTGTCCACCAAACTTAAAAGTTGGCACAGTGCAGTCAGGAAGTTGACGTTTTCCTGGCATTCTCCAAACCCGTCCATCAGACTTTCAGATAGAAAAGCATGATTGGTCACTTCACAGAACAGATTTCCACTGCTCCAGAGGCCACTGACCGTGTCATTTACACCGCTCCATCTAACACTTGGCATTGCTTGGTGCTCCGCCATGGAAAACCATGTCATGAAGCTCCTGGTGCACAGTTTCTGTGCTGATGTTGATGCCAAAGGAGGTTTAAAACTCTGCAGTTATAGAGTCAGCAGAGAGTCGGTGACTCTTACGCACTGTGTGTCTCAGCACTCAGCGACCTCACTCTGTAACTTTACATGGTCTGCCGCTTTGTGGCTGAGTTGCTGCGGTTCCTAAATGCTTCTACTTTGCAATAATACCACTTACCAGGTGGTGATGGAATATCTAGGAGGGGAGAAATTTCCGGAGCTGACTTGCTGCAGCAGTGGCATCCTTTTTATAGTTTGAATTCAGAGAGCTTCTTGATGCATGCTCAATCATCCAGGTACGTAAAGCCTCAAAAGTTGATTCTGTTCATCTGGACGTAGGGTTTTCCGTGGGAGAAACGTTTCATCACTCATCCAAGTGACTTCTTCAGTCTCAACTGACTGCAGGTTTCCCCAACCTTATAAACAGTACATTTGCATAATGACTGAAACTATCACTACTGAGTGAAACTATCACCACTGGGGGACAATGGGCTGGTCAGTTCCTTAGCCATTAAAATGCAAATTCTTATGACAATTGATCAAACAACCCCCGATGAGGCCCACTGATCAAAGGCCATGAGTACCATCCACAGAGAGTTGGGGAATGGCTGCAATCACCGCATTGTAAGATGGCGAAAGATGTACCCTTAGGCCCCCTCCTCGATTCAGAGACGGTCTTTCCCTTTTCACGTATATGGCTTCCTTGACTCCCCGCTCAAACCAGCG